>JAQZBX010077577.1:0-14225 GCA_029593785.1 Cabassous unicinctus
GCTCCACCTCACCCCCAGGCCCTGGCATGGAAAGCCAGGCCTGGCCCTGCCTACCAGCTCCTCCCCACTGGCAAGGAGACCCAGGGAATGCCTGCTACTCTCACCCCAGGGTCTGACATGGTGGGGCAGGGATTTAAGCCCTGGTTGTCCTGACTCATCTGCGAGTGTTGAACTGGACAATACATGGAAAACATATCGCCAGGCTACAAGCTCTTGGAGCAGGAAGCGTGTTTCCTGAGCCCATGGCTCTGGAGACCGCAGACTGAGAGACAAGCCCAGAAAGGACTCGAGGGCAGCAGCCTTTAGGACTGTGGCCCAGAAGGAAGAATGCATGGAAGAGACAGCAGAAGTGGTCAGCGAAGTAGGAGGAGAACCAAGGGGGTGCTGTAGCCAGGAAACAAAGGGAGGAGAGAGGTTTGGGAAGGAGCAGGCCACGTGTCAGATGCTGTAGGTTGGCCACAGAGGGCAAGAAAGAAAAGGCTTTTGGATTTTGCAACCGAGAGGCATGGGAGGCCTTGGCGAGAGCAGCTTTTGTGCCGTGATCTGATGGCAGAGGTCTGAGTGGCTGAGGAAGAGGAGATGGGGAGTGGGGAGCTCTTTCCAGTACAACAGGAATAGCCATCATTTATTTATTTAACGTGCCACCCACTAAGTATTTGTGTATGTGTGTGTACATTATTTTAGTAATTCCTCCCAGCAACTCTGCAAGGCATGTACTCTTATTCCCATCTTACGCATGGCAAGGTCACAGGGGTTAAATAATTTCCCCAAAGTCGCATGGGTAAGAAGGAGGAGATCCAGGAGTTGAGCCTAGCTCTCTGTGGGTTCTTATCCAAAGTCTAAGGAAGAGAGTGAGCACAGAGCTGGTGGGAGCCCAGGATCCAAGACAAGGAGGCTCAAGATATCCTCTTCTGGTCTCCCCTCATCTGGACCAGGAGTTGTTCTGAGTGTCCATACATAGTTTTATGGGCTGAAGGAACTTCTCTGCACCCCTGATTCTACAATAAGCCCTTTTCCTGGGTGGGCCAATGAAGAAGCTTCTGGAAGAATTCATGAAAGATGAAAACAAACACACACACAGAAATCCCTCACATACACATGTTCAAACTGCCATGATCTCAACTGGTCCTCCAAGCAGCTTGGGATGGACACACATGGTATAATCCACATTGGACAGATGTGGAGACTGAGGCTCAGAGACTTTGTCAGGTGCCAAGGTTTCAGAGTGCTAAACTGCTCTGTTGAAAAAAGGTTTTAATCTTGTTCTCGCTGATCAGCTCTGCCAAGAGACCAAGGAGAATGAAATCAAAGGGAAAAGTACAGAATGAGTCATTCATTCATTCTGCATGTATGTATTGACCACCTACTATGAGCAGACCCTGTTCCAGGTAGAGATTCAGAGTCAGAAAGATAACAACAATCCCTGCCTTCAAGCTGGTGGGACAGATGAAGAAACAGACAGGGACTCGATACTGCCGTAAGTGCCTAGGAAGCCCAGGGTCCTTGGAGCAAGGACAGTGGGATGGGAGGGGATTTACTGCCAGGGAAGGAAGGCTGCTCTCTGGGAGCCCCTGACCTTGAGCGGCATTTTCCCCATCCTAGGGCTTTCATCATAACAGGGCAGCCAAACCCCCCAGACCCCTATGGGGGCCATGAGGACCCAGGCACCCCAGGTCAGCAGACCCTGTGCTGTCTCCTGGCTCCCCAGCAACCTCTGCCACTGCCAGCGGACTGAGCCATGGGCACAGAAACTAGACCCAGCTAGAGCAGGGGCCAAAATCTCATTCCTGCCACCGAATCTGTGTGAACCTTGATTTCCTCATCTGTCCAACATGGCCATATCCACACTGCAAAGCTGCTGGGAAAATTAAGCAGGATCATGTCCACGGAAGTTCTTTAAAAGCTGTGATCTCTTTACAACGAACAAGAACTTTTCTAAGGCTGCTGGTGAATTCCCACAATGGAGGGTGGAGGCTCTTCTCATCTCTCTCCAAAGGCAGTGGATGGGTTAATTCTTAAGCTCTTCAGCCCTTGGGGAGCAGAAGCAGAGCAAAGGGCAGGCCTGGAGGCCTCTTTTGGAAATGACAAGATCCATTTAGCAATCAATTAGCGTAGTCCCCAGGCTCTGGCCTGCACGCTTGCTCACTTGCTTGCTTGCTCGGCAGAAAGAATGCACCGCACTGCGCTGATTAGAAACAGATGGGCTGGCAAACAGACCTTGCCGAGCAGGCCGGAATTCCTGGGCACCCAGCTCCTGGCTGGGAAACCGGGTTCGTTATTACATTCTGGGCACTGAGACGGGGAGGGAGGCCAAGGAAACCAAGCAAAGAGAGCGGCCTGACTAGAGAATGCAGACCTTTGAGGCGATCCAGAGGCAGAGAGAGAGAAGAATGTTGACTCTGTCAGAAATAATCTGGGATAAAATTAGTTCGGCCAAATACAGAATATGACTTTTGACCAACAGATGCTGAAATTCCCAATGTGACATGGCCAACACGTGAGGAAGTGAGTGACTCGGGAGCTGAGGGATTTGCAGGAGTCCAGCAACTCTGATGTCTTGAAAAATAACCCCACAGCCGCCAACCACATTTACTGATCTCTTGTTGTGTCTTAGGTCCTGTGCCAAGTCATGAATACACCATCTGATTTATTTGTCACAGCCACCCTATTATCACTCCTATTTTGCAGATGAGAAAACTGAGGCCCAGAGAGGTTCAATAACTTACCCAAGATTGCACAGCTAGTAACTGGTAGATCCAGGACTTGAATCCAGCTGTTTGATTTCCAAGAACTCTCTTCTGACCATGACAGTATTGATTCCTCTTCTCCAAACTCTTTCCTTCTCCCTAAACACAGGGGAGGAAAGTTTGAGCTCCTCTGTTCCAATCTTGCAGCACTACAGACAAGCCCACTGCAGGGTCCCTGAGAGTGGTCAGCAGCCTCGGTCAAATCCTCCCAATGACGAGGGCCTCACAGCCCTCGAGGCTGCTGGCTCTAAGCATGGAAAGGTCACAAGGGTTGGCCATGCTTCCTTCTATTAATTCAAAAGTTGGGTTCCTGCAAGCTGGGGCCTTCTGCAGGCAGTGCTGCATCTGCACTCTGGATTCCCTCAGCAAGTGTCTAATTCCTTTTCCCTGTGACCTTTTGAGGGCATGGCCATGGCCCCCATCTCTATTTTTTAAGCTATGCAGCCTCTGTTTGAGCAGCTGCTCCTTGAACAGTCAGCTGGGCAGCTCTCACAGCTTCACCACCATCCTTCCCTGGACACTTTCCAGCCCACTGGTGTCCTGGCAGGTCCAGGCAATGGGCATGAGAGTCAGCCAGCACTCCCGTCTCCCTGAAGCACAAAACAGAATATCCTTTAAAATATTATTTTAATACAGTTTATTTGCCATTATAAAAGTGATGCATTCTGTATTAGTCAGGGTTCTCTTGGGAAACAGAATCAACAGGAGATATCTGTCAATAATATGAGATTTTATAAGAGTCTCTCACGCGACCGTGGGGATGCACTAGTCCAGGTTCCGCAGGCAGGCTGCAAATCAGGGACTCCGATGAAAGTTCGATGAAAGGTCCTTGATGAGTTTCTGGGAGAAGTTGGCTGTCCAACCGAGCTGGGAAATTCTCTCTGAATGTTGAAATCACTTCCCCTTTTAAGGCATTTAACTGATTGGATAAAAGCGTCACCCATTGATGATGTAATCTCCTTGATTGATGCAGATGTAATCAACCATCCACGCAGTAAACTCACTGGTGATTGAAGTCCATAAATGCTATTGTATTACAATTAGCCCAGTGTTTGCTGGACCAAACACCTGGACACAATTACCTGGCCGAGTAGACTCATTAGCCTAACCATCACAGTCCACCCCTTGTCAACTCGGCAACCATACACATCACCCTAAACCATACTTAGTCTCTAAGTAAAAACAATAACAGACAAGCATACATATATATTTCTGCCTAACAATGTTCAACTCCCCTGCGTACAACTGGAAACGCATTAATTCCCCACAGAATAGGGTGCAAGTCCTTGGGTAATATTCACTCTTAAACTTGACATCCTTAAATATTATGACGTGGAATTAATACAACTTTTCATATGCTAGGGGAAAAGTTTGGGGAAGAAAACAAGAAATTCGTTTTGTGTACATATACAATCATACGCATAACGAAACAAGGAAGAAGGGTTCATAACTATTACAGTCCTCGTTTCTGTAACTGGTCATGTGGTCGAAATTCGTATTTATCACTACCTTCTTCCATGCAAAATGAACAACTAGGTGCACTGCTCAAAGTTCTGCCCACTGGGAGGATTTGCCCTCACTGCTGTCCTTCAAGGATGTCCCAGAAAAGGGCTGCAGTGCCGCAGCTGTCCACTTTCAGGTGGTACCTGTATATTGTGCAGAACCATCAGTAAACCAGGCCAAGTTTTCTCATCCTCAGTCAACTGATTGTAAGGGACTCCCCAAGAGGTCAAAGCTGTGGGCTGGGAAAGAGAAGGTAACATGGCAGGGGTTGGAAGACAGATTCCTCAGGGCAGACTGGAAGTTGGGCAATGCATGCTGGAGTTTGGTTGGTACCTGCCTTGGGGCTGGGAGGAGTTCCAGACTCCCTAGGGCAGGCTGGAGGCTGGATGATACAAGGTTGACAAGGTGTGGTCTCCATAGGGCAGGCCATTGCAGGTTTATCTGGTAAAGTCTCAGCAGAATTTAGGGTTCCAATGTCCCCACCAATATTATCATCATCCCATATGTCTCCATCCCAATCCTCGGGGTTCCAGTCCTTTCCAATCAATGCCTTCATTTTAATTGCAGAAACCCTGCGAGGTTGAGATTTTAGTTTCCTCTGTAATTCTGCTACTTGTACAATGAGAATCTGGGTTTGATTCTCAGGCATCTCAAGTCTGTGGCTACAGGAGACACGATTTTCTTTCAAAGCACACGTAGAAACTTTCATATCATTCATGTGGCATTTAAGTTTCAAATTTGAAGACTTTAGCTCATCTCTCTCTTTTGTAACTGTATCCAGAGTATCTAGGAGGAGACAGCGAACATCATTATACTTTCTGACTCCACAAAATTCTGTTAAGGTGTTGAAAACGCTCTCACCCAGATCCTTGCTTCTTATAAGCGTGGAAGTAGGGGAACCCAATTATGCTATTTTGCGTATCTCTATTGCCAGCTCACGCCATGGAAAGGGAGCTATTGGAAAGGGAGTCATTAGTACCCCTGAGTCCAATTAGAGTAGAGAGCCAATTACAAGACTCCCAGAACCACCTCAGACATCCCATGTTTAAGACTCTGTTCCTCAAGAACCACCCCACTCTCGGTACCAAGCTGTATTAGTCAGGGTTCTCTTGGGAAACAGAATCAACAGGAGGTATCTGTCAATAAAATGAGATTTTATAAGAGTCTCTCACGCGACCGTGGGGATGCACAAGTCCAGGCTCCACAGGCAGGCTGCAAACCAGGGGCTCCAGTGAAAGTTCTATGAAAGGTCCTTGATGAGTTTCTGGGAGAAGTTGGCTGTCCAACGACAAGCTGGGAAATCCTCTCTGAATGTTGAAATCACTTCCCCTTTTAAGGCATTCGACTGATTGGATAAAAACATCACCCATTAATGATGCAATCTCCCTGACTGATGCAGATGTAATCAGCCATCCATGCAGTAAACTCACTGGTGATTGAAGTCCATAAATGCTCTTGTATTACAATTAGCCCAGTGCTTGCTGGACCAAACACCCGGACACAATTACCTGGCCGAGTTGACACATTAGCCTAACCATCACAACATTCTTAGTATAGGAAATACAGAAAACGCAGTGAGCAGAACAAAGTTGCCACCCCAGAGAGGGAAAAATCACCTACTGCTCCACCTCCAGCCTTCTTTGCTATGCTTATTTTTCACCTAGTTTCTTTTATTCTATACCTACAAATTTGTATCCTGCTTTTTTCACTTACCGTAACAGCATAAGCAGTTTGCTGTGTTATTAGAAAATCTTTGAAAATGTCATTTGTAATGGCCACATAATATTCTGTGAAATGAACAGACTTACTCAGCTATTTCTCTCATTTGGGAGTTTGCTATCAATTCACGTCTCCAGTTTGTCCTTACTACAGAACTCCAGTTTTATTTGAGGTCTCCCCAAGATGTCAAATACTGCTCAGGGATAGGACCGTAGTTTCTAAACTCCTTGTAATAATATTAACTCCCCTGCTGTGCCCCGATGTTTACCTCCTTCCTCACTCTCCCCCTCCCCCTGCATTATCAGGCCTGGGAAGAGGGTGCATGCTGCTAAAGCATAGACCAGCATCCCACCCATATGCTCTTTTTATTTTTCTTTTCTGTTTACAAGTTTATTTCTGAGTTGCAAAGATTATTTCCTCTTCCCCATTTTTTTTTATTATTATTATTTTTTAGAATTTTCTGTGTTCCCCCATTCAATCTTGACTGCCACAACCAGACAGAAAGTGCGAGGACCTTCTTTTTCTTGCATCTGTAATGGAAACCTTAACAGCAGACAGTAACTGCTCCAGGTCTGTCAGGTGCATTCCTATGCTCTTTTTAGCACCTTATTTGATTTTAGAACCACATGATGTCACAGCTGGAGAGGTCCTTAGTGATCATCTGCTAAAGTTCCAAGTGGTGAAACTGAGTCCAGAGAGGGCAAGTGAGTTGCCCAAGGTTGCATGGGGCAGTGCTGGGCCAGAGCTGAGGGCTTCTGCCTCCCAGGTCAGGGCTCTCTCCACTGCCGCCCCCACACTGCCCGGGGTGAATACAGCTCCCAGACAGCCTGGAAGGGCTCAGGTTAGCACAGAGTTTATTATTCTTTGACACTAAGGGGACTAAATCAAGCAAGTCATTTTTAGCTAAAGCCACTGGCCTGGTACCAAGAGTTCAAACGTAACCAAAAAAAAAAAAAAAAAAAAGAAGAGTGGGAATGCAAGCCAACAATGGCACTGTAAGCCACAGCTGAGACGATTTGGGAACACATGGGCATTTCTGTTTTCCTTGCTGCCAACTCCTTCTGTCTAGCCTCCTCTCTCCCTCTTCCTACAATCTCAGCCACCACCACCGGGAAGTCTTCTGGGATCTTCAGACTTTCAGCTCTTGGGTGTGAGATACTGGTCTCAGGTATTTACCTGGGGAAATGTCTTGACCTTGGAGAAGGGGACAGGAGGACAAGACCACACTCTCCAATAAAATAAGATCCAGAAAGCTAGAGTTAAAAAAAGGTTTTCAGGTGACTATAGGAACAGGCATCAGTGGATGAATGGTACCCACTAGAAATCACCTTTACCAGCACTAAGCTTGCAGAAGCTTAGGTCACTTCACTGCCCTGGTCTCAGAGTCCTCATCTGTAAAATTTATTCTCCCAATTCATTCCACAAACATTTCCTGCTGTGTGCCAGGCCCTGTGCTGGGCACTAAGGGAAGACCACGAGGCTCAAGGAACTCAGTTATCAGGAGAAATCAAGAAGGAACAAAAGACGGGAACATTTATTTAATATCTGTTTGTTTTTTTTCAGGCACCATGATCTGCAAAAGGGGCACAATTAACAAAAACAAACAGTAAGGCTTATAGTTTTGGAAATAAGAGGCACTAGATAACCTGCAAACCCTCCCACTGATAAGCCTCCAGAAACGCCAGATAAAATATAATAGACCTTTTAAAAGTAGAGCTCAGTTCTCAAGTAGGTGAAGAAATCCCTAGGGGCAACAAATTGAGAGAGGACTAAATATCTGTTAATGCTGCAGCTGCATGGGGGAGGGGGAGTGGAGCAGAGCAATCACGGGGAAGCTTTTCTCTTCTAGTCTAGGCTCTAAGTGGGGAGAAGGCATCTTTGCCTGGAGCTGGAACCATGGGTCTTCACCTAGTGTGGGGTGGGAAATTTTGCTTCCCCTACTCCTGTGGCCCAGAAACTCCCAAACTGGTAAAGCAGCATAATTATTAGTCTCAGGCCAGTGAGAACCTTGAGATTCCTGCACACTCTCATCCAGGGCTGCATGCGATTCCCACAGACAGAGTGCTGCTGTAGATGAGCTCATTGCCCAAAATTATAAAATGAATGAACAAGGGTCAGACCAAGGGAGTAATAGGGTTTGAACCCCCTCCCAAGATTTCAACCATGAGAACAAACATATAGACTACAAAATAAGTATGTCTTTAAAAATTAGCAACATAGAAGAAAAAGAAAGATAGCACTTAAAAGAACAGGTCTATTTAGGAAATAGCCAAATGAACTATATAGAAAGTCACTGAAATAAAAATCCCAATGGCTGCGGTAAATACCGTATTAAACGCAGCTGGAGAGAGAACTGGTGAACAGAAAGGTAGCCGTGTTAATGTATTTTATTGCTTCTTAGGCAAAAGAACTTTGGGAATAATAGTACATGGTTATGTAAGTTGCAGTGTCATTTTGAGACTAATTATTAAAAGGTTGAAGAAAAAGAAATGGATTATTTTAAACACAGATGTGTCAAGCTTTTGTAAAAGCCAAAAAATTGTTTGTTACAGATTTTCAAACTAGAAACGACTAAAAAGAAACACTGAAACATCTTATAGGGTAAATTATTGTATTGTGTTGACTGGAGAAGTGTACACAAGAGTTGAAAGACTTCCAACAATAAATATAACAGCTGTCAAATTAAACATTAAGGTGCAAACGTGAATATTGAGTTAATATCTCATTGAAAGAATGACACATTTGCCTTACAACTGGACAAATCTACAAATGTCTGAATTTGCTGTTTTGTTTGTATTCTCTGGTATCAACACCGAAAGGTCATCAAAAAGATCTTGTTTTGCAACAAATGCAAGTGGTGATGAAATCTTCAAAATAGTGAATATCTGTTTTTAAGTCTCATGGTTTATCCTAAATCCACTGTGCTGACATTTGATGGTGCAAAAGCAACAATGGGCAAAATTGCTGGTAAATCCAGGCAGTGGCACCAAATTGCACATTTGAAGAGTCTTTGTGCTCTTCACTATCAGGCACTCGTTGAAATAAAACCACCATTTCATTTGCGTGTCCTTAGTGAAGCAGCAAAAATGATTAATTTTATTAAAACTTGGCCCTTTACAACATATCTTAATAGTCTGTGTAATAAAATGAGAAATAAATATAAAGCACTTTTGCTGCCTTCCAAAGTACAATGGTTGTCTGGAGGAAAAGCACTTGTGTGATTTTTGAATTGTGAGCTAAGCTAGCCACTTTTTTCATGGAACATTATTTTTATTTGAAAGAAAGATGAACAGACAATTATGGTTATTCAGACTTGGATATTTGGCAGACATTTTCTCAAAAATATTATGAAATAAAATTAGACTGTCACTTCAACTGAAACAATGGACAGTAATTTTTGTCAATGATAAAATTTGAGACTTCAAAGGAAAATTAGAATTTTGTAAAACTTGTTTTGGCCACCAAAGCTTGATAGCCTCCCAATTCTAAAAGACTTTCCTGATGAGATCCGTGGTGATATTAATGAAAGAAAAATTTTGATATTTCATAACAAAATCTTCATTGGAAGATTTGTGTAACTCAGTGAGCCAGTATTTTCCAAATAACCAGTACCTGATGTTATAAAATCACTCCTGGGTAAAAGAGTCATTCAAAATGCAAGCTAGATCAATAGATTTAAGGTAACAGAGTACAAAAAGTTCATTGATATAGTTTCAGATTCCATATCTCAACTTATCTTTAAGAAATTAGCACTCATCAAGCTTGGTATATTATCAAAGAAGAATATCCACAATTATTGGAATACTCCACCCTTTTCCAATTACACATCTGTGTGAAGTTGGATTTTTCTTCTTATACTTCAACCAAAAGAATATATGGCAACAGAGTGAATTCAGAAGCAGATATGAGACACCAGCTGCCTTCTATTAAGAGATTTGCAAAAATGTGCAACAATGACAGCTTCCTCATTTTGGGGGGGGTAGGGGGTGGAGAATTTAATTCGTTTTTAAAATATAAATTATTTATATTAATGTGTAGTGACTTTTTAATTTTAATGAATTATTCTTAATGGCTTTTAATGAGTTAATAAAAGTATTTTAAAATTTCTAATACAGTAAATATTGATAGATACAACCCACATAACCAAAAGCTCTTTGGGGGCCTCAGTAATTTGCAGGGCATAAAAGTTTGAGAATTGCTGCTATATTATATTGTTTCCTTATTTATTATGCCCCACTAGAATGCAAGCTCTATGAAGGCAGTAACATTTGCCTATTTTGTATACTGAAGCATCCCAAACACCCAACAGTGTATCTAGCACCTAGTAGACACTTGAGAAATATTTGTTGAGTATTTAAATTAATTAACAAGCACTGAAGTCAGCTCCCACCCTGAAAGTTTTAACCAAAGCCTAGAAAACTTGTGCTTCCTCTTTAAGAACCTTTCGGGTTATAGGGGACCAGAGATAAAGCCTAGGGCCCGCTCAAGGTAAGGAATCTAATAAGACACTTTCACAAAAGAACTGGGCCCCCAAAAGCTTTGCTCTTAGCATAAAGGTAAATGAGAAGTAAACTCTGCCATAGAAAGAATTCATAGAGGCCTTGGTTCTGAGAATCTCTCCGGAAAATTTGTAACTATCAGCAATCTTCATACTGGTTTATAGGTTGAATTTGTGCTCTCTCACTTCTCACACAGAAAATATAAGCTCTTTAGAGCTTAGATACTTTCTAGAAGACTTTACCATCAACCAAGAATTTTTTTACAGATAAAAGTTTCAAGAAAAATGAGCAGCTTTCTGTTAAACAGCATAAAACACACAAGGGAAACAGACACCTTGGTTGAAAACCAGCAGAAGCACTTTTTTTTTTCTTTTTAGGAGGTACTGGGGATTGAACCCAGGATCTTGTAATGGGAAGCAGGTGCTCAACCACTGAACTACATCCGCTGCCCCAGTAACACTTTTTTTTAAAAAACAATTTATTGAAGTATATCGTTAATACATGAACATACATAAACTATAAGTGTTCAGTAAACATTGTGAACTTACAAAATAAACATGCATAACATCATACAGGGCTCTCACACATCACACCCCCCACAAATACTTTGCATTGTTGTGAAACATTTGTTTACAAATTATGAAATAGTTTTGTCAAAGTATTACTACTAACTATAGTCCATATCTTACTCCCCTATACATTTTTTTAAAGGATTTATTTATTTATTTACTTACTTTTATCCATTTTTACTTCCCCCCCCCCTTTTTTTGCTGTTTCTGTGTCCATTCACTGGGCAACTCTCTGTGTCCGTTTCCTGCTCTCTCTTCTCATCCTTCTCCTGTCTTCACTGGGATTCGATCCTTGGGACCTCTGATGTGGAAGAGAGGCATCTTACCGCCTGCAAGACCTTAGTTCCTGGTTTTTCGGTGCATCTCGTCTTGGCTCTCCCTTGTTTCACTCTCCTGTTATGTCATCATCTTGCTGCATGACTCGCGGGGCCTGATGGCACACCCATGCAGGGGGCCTGGCAGCGCACCCGCGCATGGGGCCTGATGGCTCACCTGCTCGTGGGGCCTGGCAGCGCACCTGTGCACAGGACCTGGGGGGCTCACCCACTTGCAGGGCCTGGCGGTGCACCCACACACAGGGCCTGGGGGGCTCAATCGCGCACGGGGCCTGGTGGCCCACGCACCTTCTATATTTTTCTTTTTTTAATTTTTACCAGGAGCCGGAGGTTGAACCCAGGTTCCTCCATATGGGAGATGGACACCCAACTATTTGAGCCACATCCGTCCCCCTGCTATATCTCTTAATGTTACCAAAGATACCTAGAGTTACAGTCTTTTCCCATGCAGGATGGTCATATAATAAACCAGGCTGTTTATCATCAGCATTCTAAGAACCAGACCTAGAGAGAAAAACTAGGTCTGGGGACACATGCATGGTTTCTAATATAGTGAATGTTTAGCCTACCCTGATTATCACAAAACCAGGACAGCAAGAATATTCGCATCCCAGTAACACTTTTTATGAAAAAAATTGAAGTAGAAACAGACCTTCAAAGCCTTCCTAAATTAGATTACCAGTCACAGAATATAAAATAAATACCTTTAATATGTTTAAATTTAAAAGAGAAGTTTAGGAATTTAAGAAGGGACTAATACAATGAACAAACAGATGTGATAAATAATAGAGGGACGCGGATGTGGCTCAAGTGATTGGGCTCTGTCTACCATATAGGAGGTCCAGGGTTTGATTCCCAGGTCCTCCTGGTGAAGGCAAGCTGGCCCACATGGAGTACTGGCCTGAGTGGAGAGCTGGCACAGCAAGATGACGCAACAAAAAGAGACACAGAGGAGAGACAATAAGAGACACAGCAGACCAGGGAGCTGAGGTGGCACAAGAGATTGAGTGCCTCTCTCTCACTCCGGAAGGTCCCAGGATTGATTCCCAGTGCTGCCTAAAGAGAAGACAAGCAGACACAGAAGAACACACAGCAAATGGACAGAGAGCAGACAATGAGCACAAAAACAACATTGGGGGTGGGGTGGGGACAACTAACTAACTTACTAAATCTTTTTTAAAAAAAGAAATAATAGAACTACTAGAAATGACAAAATATGTATTAATCTGAAATTAACTCAATGGGGTAGCAGATGTAGCTCAAGTGGTTGAGCTCCCACCTCCTACATGGGAGGTCCCAGGTTCAGTTCGCAGTGCCTCTTGGAAAACAAAAACAACAAGCAAAACAAATGAAATAAAAAACAACTCAGGGAAACCAAAGTAGCTCAGTGTTTGAGCACCGGCTTCCCAAATACAAGGTCCTGGATTCAATCCCTAAACCCCGGTTCCTTAAAAAAACAAAACAAACAAACAAAAAAACTGAACAGAAGGATTAAGCAGCATATTAGACACAAATGAAGAGAGAATTAGTGAACTAAAAGATAGATCCAAATAAACTATTCAGAATGTAGTCCACAGTGATGTAAAGTTGGAAAATGAAAAAAAGAGGCTAAGAAGCATGAAGGATAAAGTGAGGTCAAACGTATTTCCAAACTCTAGAAGGAGAAAGTGAAAATGCAGAAGAGGCAATATTCAAAGACAAAATAACTAAGAATTTTCCAGAATCTTTGAAAGGCCTCAAATTTGAGATGCAGAAATTCCATGAAATCACAGACAGGATATATTGAAAGAAATCTACCATTACCCTCATCAAGTAAAACTTCAGAAAACCAAAGAAAGGTAGGAGATCTTAAAATCAGAGAGAAAAGACAAATAAATTGCTATTAATCTGCAATTAATTGCAGCAACCGTGAAAGCCAGAAAACAATGGAATATTTTCAATGTGCTGAGCGATTGCCCTAGAATTCTCTAGCCAGCAAAGCAATTTTTCAAAAATGAAGGCTAAATAAAAGTATTTAAAATTTTTCTACAAATACTCCTCCACCCTCAATAAAAACACTTTTAAACAAACAAAACTGAGTTATCACCAAAAATCCTCACCAAGGGAAATTCTAAAGAACATATTTCAGATAAAAGAAAAATGGTCACAGATGGCAGGTCTGAGTTGCAAAAAGCTGTAAACGTGTGGGTAAAAAATCTAAGCAAATATTGAATTTCCAAAGCAATATTACTAAAGTCTAATTTGTAGGGAGAAAGCAGGCTGAAAATGAAATACTAGACAACAATAGCATATAAATTGAGAGGAAGTTATCAGAACTAAACATTCTAAAGTCCTTATATTGTTCAGAAAGAGAGTAAATGTATTAATTAATTTTAGGCTTTGTTAGAGTATACATATTTAAATAGAAAAGCTAGGGAAGCAGATATGGCTCAAGTGATTGGGCTCCCATCTACCATATAGGAGGTCCAGGGTTTGATTCCCGGGGCCTCCTGGTGAAAAGCAAAGCTGGCCTGCGCGGAGTGCTGGCTCAACAAAAAGAGACACAGAAGAGAGACAATGAGAGACACAGCAGATCAGGGGACTGAGGTGGCACAAGAGATTGAACAGCCTCTCTCCACTCTGGAATGTTCCAGGATCGGTTCCCGGTGCCCCCTAAAGAGAAGACAAGCAGACACAGAAGAATATGCAGACAGTGAGAACAAAACAATGGGGGCGGGGGCAGGGAGAATAGAATAAATAAATAAATCTCTTTAAAAAAATAAATAGAAAAACTACTAAAAATAGACAGACTGTGTGGCTTAAAACAAGTGGAGAGGAGATGGAATTTTTTAAAAAACTCAGTTAAAAAAAAAA
>JAQZBX010077578.1:0-14254 GCA_029593785.1 Cabassous unicinctus
AAAAAAAAAAGAACTAAAAAAGAACTACAGGGTGCCATGAAAACAATGAATGAAAAATATGAGAATTTTATTAAAGAGATTGAAATTTTTAAAAAGGAACTGAACAGAGCTATTGGAGTTGAAGACCACAATAACTGAAATTAAAATTCCCAGGATGATTTTAACAACTGATTGTAGGTGGCAGAAGAAAGAATCATTGAACTCAAAGACAAGAAACCTGAAATAAGTCATAATGAGGAGAAGAAAAATGTTATGAAAAGTGAAAATAGCCCAAGCTATATGTGGGACACCATCAAACACACCAATATATGCATTATGGATTTCCCAGGACGACATGAAAAACAGAAACTTTAAGAAGGAATATTCAAATAAACAATGACAGAGAAATTCCCAAAGATAGCAAAAGACATGACTATGCACAACCAAGAAACCCAGAGAACAGAACACAGGATAAATATGAAGAAAAATACTCCCTGTTATATACTGATCACACTATGAAATGCAATGGAGAAGGAGACTGTTCTGAAAGCTGCAGCAAAAAAGAGTTTGTTACATAAAAGGTAGTCCTAATTAGGTTGAGTGCAGATTTCTCATGGAAAAAAAAAACATGGAGGGCAGAAAGCAATGTGTTTAAACCCTTAAAGTCCTAAAAGAAAAGAGCTGTCTGCCAATAGTTGTATACTTTGTGAGACTTTCTTTCAAAAATGAGGGAAAAAATAAGACATTCCCAGATAAACAAAAGCTGAGGGAGATAATTACCACTAGAACTTCCTTACAAACAATGCTAAAGGGAGTTCTTCAGACTGACAGAAAGGACACAAGACAGTGTTCCAAAGTGACATAAAGGTATAAAGACCTGCTTTAAAGCTAATCTTTTGGGTAATTATACATTTCAGTATTATTGTAGAGTATTATTTGGTATGTAACTCAAGTTCTTACTTTCTACAAGTGCTAACATGCAAATGTATAAAATTAATGATAAATCTATGCTTTTGTTCATACAATATACAAAGATATAAGTGGTAACAAGTACAAAAAAGGTGGGAGTACAGAGGGGTATATGGAATGTATATGTATATGATATTGATGTTATCAAACCAAATATGACAGTTATGTATTTAGGATGTTACATTTTAAGCTCATTGCAACCACAAGGAAAATATGTGATAAATATATCCAGATAGAAAAAAGAATGCACACAATATGGGACAAAGCAAATATTCAAATAAATATAAATGTAGGCATTAATGGAAGAATTGAGGGACCAAAAAATAATATATACAATGGCTAAATAGCAATATTGCTGAAGAAATTTCTTCATTATAAGTAGTGAGTTTAGATGTAAATGCATTAAACTTTCCAGTCAAAAGCAGAGATTGGCGGAATGGATAAAAAAGCATCATCCAAATATATGCATTTTGCAAGAGACTCACCTTAAATACAAAGATGCAAAAAGTTTGAAAGTTAAAGTGTAGAAAAAATATACAATGTAAGTGGTAAAAATGAGAGAGGTGGTGGAGCTATACCAATATCAGATTAAATTAAATTCTAAGTCAAAATCACTTATAAGGGACAAAGATGGTCTGTATACATTGATAAAGGGAAAATTATTTAAAAATATATCCATCTAAAAGCAGAGCCACCAAAATATATGAAGCAAGTACTGACAGATCTGAAAGGAGAAATTGATGCTTATATATTAATAGTAGGTGAGTTTAATACATACTATAATGGATAGAACACCTTGTCAGAAGATTAATATGGAAATATAACACTTAAATGATACTCTAAACCAACTAGACCTTAAAGACATATATAGAACACATCACCCAACAAAAACAGAATATGCATTCTTCTTGAGTTCACATGGGTCATTATCCAGGAGAGATTATATGTTAGTTCTCCAAACAAACATCTATGTATTAAAATTTATTTAAATCATATGATGTGTATTCTCCAGCCACTACAAAATGAAAGTAGATATAAATGACAGGGAGAGAAATGGAAAATTCACAAATATGTGGAAATTAAACATTTTTTATATCCAATAATTCAACATTCCCCAGGTGATAGTCTCAGATAGATACTCAATCTGGTTAATTATAAAACAGCAATGGTCCCTCATCTTAAGATATGAGTCTGGGTTCTTTGGTTCATTGTAGCAAAACTATTACTTATTTTGGCTTCCTAGGGCTATTGACACAAATTGCCCATGAACTTGACAGCTTTATAAAATATAAATAGATGGCCTCACATTTCTGGAAGTCAGAATTCTGAAACCAAGGTATTGACAAGGCAATACTCCCTCTGAAATTTATGGAAGAGGTAACTTCCTTGCTTTTCCTAGCTTCTGGTTATTTGTTGGAAATCCTTAAAGTTCCATGATTTGTAGCAACAGCACTTCTATACCACCTCTGTCCACACATGGCTTTTGTCTCCCTCTTCTCCTTATGTGTGTCTATGTACCCTCTCTTCTTTTTATAAGGCCACCAGTAATATTGGATTTAGGGGAAACCTTATACCAGTATTACCTCATTTTAACTTAATTGGCCATGCAATGATGGAAATTTCAAATAACACCACATATTGATGTCCTGGGGAATGGGACTTAAATATATCAATTTTGGGGGATATAATAATACAAATAGTACTGCTCTTATTGGGCAGGGTCTTGCAGGGGTGTGAAGTAAGACAAGTATTTGAGATCCAGTAATTATTTTGGATAGATAAGAAGAATTAAGGAGTTACTAGTAAGGTGTGTGAAAAAGAGAAGGGCCATTGAAGGAAGAGAGTTCACCATGTGATAATAAGGAGGCGAACACTTAGAACATCCCCAAATTCAACTTGTGAGGGAACTCAAGAGGTTTACAACTGCATCAACATATTGGGCATCAAGATAAGGGAACTGAGAAATTCACCTCCAACATGAGTCTTTCCTTAATTTTAGTTCTGCAGTCAATAGCTCTTTCATTCTGTCTGCTATAGAATATGGGAATGACACACATGTGACTAAAAGTTCTTCTGGCCTCATTCAAAACAGCCTGCATGAGCGAGCCCTTGTTGGGAGTGAAAGTGAGGAAATCCTCTGATCTAGCAACTGGTCACTCTTATACTCCAATATAGTTTAAACAAAGAATTTGTGGAGGCCTGGAGCCTCGGCTGTTACACTTAGAACAGATTTGTTGAAAGATTTATATGATGTAGCTGGTAATAGTTCTGAAATAAGAAGGGCTTTAGTTTGAGGTTTTAGGCTTTTTAGTGCCAATTTCTCCCTGGAGCCATCCACTATCTCTCTGTTAATCTCAAGCATATTACCTTGAATTGATATTATAGCTATTAAGTATTTTGAAGCCTTCTTTAGACAGGAAGTTTTGATTGATCAGGAGTCAGTAGTGAAGAAGAATGACAGGCATGTTTACCTCAAAAGATTGCAGTTTTCTGGAAAAAGCCATTCAGGGCAGCATGAAACTGTTGGGGCATGGAAGTGAGTGTGCCATCTCTTATCTTGGGAAATTCATAGGGATTAACAGGTGAAGGGAGATATGTTTGACCTGACCCAAGAAGTGTCAGAGCTTTGGCTTTGAGCAAAGTGATCCAGGATGAACAAGATGCCAGTTCACATGTGGGCAAGTGCCCCAGTAAATCAGGTGGAGATATCACAAGCTGTTCCAAAGTTGAAGTGCCTTGTAGTGTTGCTGTGTGATATTCAGCTCAGTGTACATTTCCATTACAATGTATCCATGTATTAAAATATGCATGATATTTAAAGAAAATATTATTTTAATTTTAATTAAAACATAAAATTAGATGAAGCATTTCACCTTCATTAAAAATAAATAAGATTGAAGGGAATGCATGTGTTTAGCTGAGGTGGTCTTGCTGGAGTTCAGGAGATAAGGTTGGTTAATAATATTGAAATCAATTATATTTTCATTGATTTTTCTGCTATTTTTCTATTGCAGACAGAGATAACAGTGCTGAAAAAGTCTAACTTGGCACATTTGAATAATTCTTGTGGCCCTGTACCTTAATTTGTTTGTATACATCAAAGTGCCATTACTTGGTTAATACACATTTAGTGCTCTTATGTCTTTCTGGTGAACTGTCAAGTCAGGAGTAGGGAGGTGTATCTCTCTTAATAATAGTAATTGGGAAATTTGGAGATAATTCTGGCTCCACATAGAGACATATCATCATTGTGGATTCTTCAAAACTGTGTGGACATTCATCCCAGTGATTTTTAGATGGGGTTTGGGGTTTGATCTGATGATGCCTTTAGTTGATATTTTGGGGATGTTGAGATGAGGTGAATTTATATGGAACATACTCAGAGATTTCAAAAAATTTCACTAGGGAAGGCTTTTTACATCTAGGATCTACTGTGATTTTCAGTTATCATGTGCCAGCAGCAAGCAATGGAGTCAGCATGGAGGTTATTTTAATTTTCCAAGACATGTACACCAACCTTTCCAGCTCTGCTTGTGTGGATGGGTCAAGATTGTCATAAACAACATGTTTTACTTCCCATCATGGAATCTCCTAATGTGGTGAGAGAGCAAGTGGGGAGTAGACACTTATTAACACTGTGTTTTTTAAATGACTGCTTAACAAGTAATCACAATAGGATCGCGCACACATTTATTTGGTTACATTTCTTGAACTCAGAAATCTAAAGTAGTTTCACTGTAGCAAAAGCAAGAGGTCCACAGGGAGACTTGCTCTTCTGGAGCAACCAGGGGAAAATATATTTTCTTGTCTTCACCCACTTCCAGAGATAAATTCTTTGGCTCATGTTCCTTTTCTCCATTTTCAAAGCCAGCAAGGAAAGATCATGCTTCAGTTATCAATTTGCCTCTTATTCTGAATTAGTATCTTTTTCTGCTTCCTCCTCATGAGGGAAATAGCAATTACATTAAGGGCTCATCTGGATAATCTGGGATAATCTTCTTATGCCAAGGTCCTTAAATTAATCACATTTTCTAGGTCCCCTTTAACATGTGCATCTCATAAACAAAATAAATTCAGCTTATCTCAAAACTGTCATAATTCTTAACTCACTGCAGCCTAAACTCAAATTCATGGTTCTATCTAAATAATATCTGCACAAAATTTACCAATCTCACCATCTATCAGTCTTTCTGAAAACACTATGATGATGTCTCACAGACTATATTAGTATAATCTCATGTCTATTACATTTTGATATTCATGTCTGCATCTCCCTAACAAAATCCAGAATGACCCACAATGCCTCCTTGGAAACCCTCCACCTGATGAACATCATGGGATTTCTGGAGCTCACTCACAGGAAAGGATATCAGATCCCGTCAGCACAGGAATGGACAACACTGGACACTGACCACAGGCCCCTCCTCTCCTGTCTCTTGCTGTCTTACAAAATTCCTGCCGAGGTGTCATCTTGCAGGGCTGGGATCTCCTGGGTCTGGGTCCACCTCAGAGCCACAGGGCTCCCCAGGGGACTGCATAGGTACAGCTTTCAGTCAGATCCACCTCCAGGGAACAAGTGAGACAAGTGAGCCTGAGCCCTCCTGAGACAGAGGCCAACCTGTCAGCAAAGAAGCAAGGGTTTGGACAAACCCTATCCTGCACTTTTTTCTCATTTCTCTCAGGACTGTTCCATACCTTCACCACAGGTGATATAGCTCAGGAAGAACTTCCAGGGCTCCTGTCAACAAATGAGGCTCTTAGGTATCTACCAGCAGTGAGAAGTGGGCAGTTGTTTCAAGTCCATCAAGCTAGCTGACCTCTCACAGACAGCTTGCTTTTCATTTGGATCATGTACAGTCATAATAAGCCCTGCCTATGATGGAGAAAACAGGAGAAGACACCTGGGGAATGCATCTAGGGCCATGCCAGCATGTGTCCTCTTTCTGTTTCTTTTCCCTGAGGTCATGGGACTCTACATGGTGGTGGTGAGCTGAGCCAGAGAACCAATATACTGAGTAGCCTGGGAGAGAAAGGATACACACACACACACAGAGAGTCTAGGAAAAAAAGTGGAGTACTCAATTTTCAATTCAGATAGAATTATTCTATCATAAAGTAATCTGTCCCAATGTTGACTAAACAACATACAAATTCAAAACTATTATTACTATTATTATTATTATTATTACATTTTGCATGGACACAGTCAGAACAGTGAATTATAAACTGACAATTATTTCCACAATGTCACAGTGTTAGCTGAAAAAAACTTTTTTCATACTTCCAGACTAATCCAGAACAAAATGAAGAAAACTACTTTATATGTGTGTATAAAATATCATATAGTATACAATAGCACTACAAATATATTTTCTGTGTTTGAAACTTGAAAACATAATGGCATTACTTAGAATAGACATAGTGGAGGATGCCTAGAGACTCAGTGTTTTTAAGCAAGAAAGAGAAACCTTATATTATTACAGGAACTTGTGGTTTCTTTGAATCTTCCTTGCAACTGAGTCTCTGCTGTGGATGGGCCATGAGTGCCCCCTGCTGTCAGCTCCCTCCTGCAAGGGGAGGTTTGTGTCTGGGCTCATGCTGACTTCCCCTCCCTCTGTGTCTTGCACAGTAATACAGAGTTGTGTCCTCAGCAGTTACGGAGCTCAGCTGCACAGAGAACTGGTTCTTGGATGTGTCTCTAATGGTGGAGAGTTGACTCTTGGGGGATGGATTTTAGTAAGTGTTACCACTAAAGCATATATCTGACAACCACTGCAGCCCCTTCCTGGGGGTGACAGATCCACTCCCAGTAGTAACTACTTGTTGTGATGGAGACTCTGGAGACAGAGCAGGTGAGGGACAGGGTCTGGGAGGGTTTCACCAGTACTGGGCCTGATTCCTGCAGCTGCACCTGGGGCAGGACACTTGAGGACAAGGAAAAGAGTGAGTCCTGTGCTCAGAGGCAGAATCCCCTTTACCCTCATGGCTAAATACTGAGACACTCACCTCTGGGAGCTGCCACTAGAAAGAAGATCCACAAGGATTTCATGTTCCTTTGTACAAGGCCCATGACTTACAGACAATATTTCCCTGTGTCACAAGGTCCTGAATTTATGTCCATGTGTGCTGAGTCTTCATCACTTGATCAAATTGGGAGGAAGTTTTGTATGTAAAGGTCAAAGAGGCCAGGGGAGTTCCCTGTTTCTGGGGCTCCTCTGTGAGGAGGATGCTGTTTGATCTGTAGGAGAACACAGTCCACTTTCTGGGTCCCACTTCACTAAGTACAAGGATTTTTTATCCAGGCCATGAAAACATCCTAAAGGAGCCAGTTAGGGAGGTGGATGCAGCCAAGGAACAAGGATGTCCTTGGAAATATTGTCAGTGTGCCACTACTCCAATGGATATACATAATTATCAAATACCCAACACAAATATATGGCCTGTAGTCTGCTCAATAAATCTTCTGATCCATTTATCTATGTTAGCTGATTTTATTGGATATTCTAAAGTTTGAAGCAGCAGCTAAATGTATGTAACACACTGGACTCAGATGAACTGTGTCCACTCCAATCTATGCCACAATTCAGAATGACTGTTTGATTCAATGTGTGTGAACATTTCTTCTTAGGACAGGACTTTATAAAATGTATACTCAATAATTACTGTAGAATTGAATTTGCTCAAGACAATCTCATGTGCAGTTTATTTTTATCACTCTTAGCAGCTTCCTATACCTGTTTATTCCCTGTAATTAGCTGAGTCTGCAGGAACATCCTGCACCCCAGGACTCCCTACTTAGGTAAAACTTTAAGAAGCATAAACCCTCCTCTGGCTTACATGTAAACCAGTCAGTGGAGGGTCATCAACACACCAATATGTTGGGTCAGTGTAATTGGTTGAATTTTGTCTCCCCAAAACACATGGTCAAGTCCCAATGCCAGTTCTGAGAATGTGGCATTATTTGGAAATAAGGTTCTTTGAAGATGTTGTTAGTTAATATGAGGTCAAACTGGATTATATTGGACCCTAATCCAACATGATTGGTGTCCTTGTAAAAAGGAAAGAGTGGGAGACAGACAGATAGACTCAAAGAGAACACCAAGTGATGACTGAGTTAGGAATTGAAATTTGGGCCAAATACCAGAAACTAGGAAGAGCATGGGAAAGGTTGTCCTGGACAGACTGCAGATTTATAGCCTCCAGAACTACAAGACAATATATTTATATTGTAGTAAGTCTTCTAATTTATGATTCTTTGTTACAGCAGTCTTAAAAATCCATTCATGGATGTCAGAAAAGCACATTTCCTGCTTTCCCTAACAATACCAGTGAAGCTTGAGATCAGTGAAAATAATTTCCACTACATCTGGAGAAATAACATGTAGATTCTAGTCACTATAGCAGCACAGTGAATGGTTTGCAGGAGGGATGTGGTCAAATTGGCTACAGGGCAATTCCCTGCCCAGGAATCAGGCCCCTTAAAATGACCAGAGGGCTCCCCTGCTGAGGGCTGTGGCACTGAATCTGATATCATGACTGAGGTTCTAGAAGTCAGTAGTGCAGAGAGCCCAGCACAGCTCCCTCCCCTGCTGCCCATGGTCCTGAGGAAGTGACCTCACCCTTATGAACTTCAGTCTGAGAAGATGCAAATTGGGGATCACAGCATAAACTTTATTTATGAATTTTAGTTTAGGAATCCAGAGCTATTTACTGTTATTAACATTGTTAATAACATCACCCAGGGAAGCAGAATATAGGAACCTATGTGATCCTCACTTCTGACCACCACAATTGCATATGAGAAACCTGTTCTTGTCCTGCCCTTGACATGTCACACCTGTATACTGGGGCAGCTCAACCCCTCAGCTGCAGTGACTTCACCTGAGAATTGACTGATTTAGATCCCATTGTTTCTGAAAATCCCTTTTTACTTTATCACTTCAGGAGCACAGCCTTGAAAGCAGGCTACTGCAACCTGGCTCTTCTATATTAGTCAAGTGAATTATATAACAAATAACCTCAATGCCTGAAAGTAGGTAATAGGAAAGTTAACAGAAGTAGTATGAGCCAGATTAACAGGGCATGTCTGAATCTTCTGTTTAAGAGCTGGAAGTGTTGCCTGGTCTGATGTGAGGAAGGGGAGGGAAAGAGAAGACATCCAACATCCATAACCAGGTGTGCCCACTATTCACTAGGTGTTCACATAAGTTTGCACAGATGCAGAATTGAGTGTCCTGGTCTTAGGGGCTGTTGGCCTTGGAGGGAGACTGGTATAAATTCTTGTTCACAGAGAAGAAAATCCAAAGGATATGCACATGTTTCTGTGGGTGAGGATGAGTTGCTAGGTCTACTCACCATGAGGAAAGGAAAAGTATAAAAGGAAAAATATAGCCTTTGGCACTTAAAGATATTATTAAACAAAGCTGAAGAACCAATTGAAATGACTAATTGGCAGTAAAAAGAGAAAAGAAGTAATTATTTAACTGAGATACCTTTGAAGGTTACCAGCAATGAAGTTGCTGGAGGAAGAAAGTACCATGGCCAGAGTGAGAAGGACAAGATATTGGTGGGGATTATGTTGAGGAGACATGGAGGGTCTATTTGATAATAGATTTTATTTTCTCTATATAATGTAGAGAGTATGAATTAAGAATGGAATATGAACTTACATAAAGTTGAGTACAGATATGTGACGATAATGGAGGGTCATTACTAAAGCCATCATAAAAAATGAAACATGAATTGTAAAAATGAAGCAACAATCAAAAGATCAGTGTGTTTCCAAAAATTTTGTACCCGGTGAATTAATAAAATAACCCAGGCCTTTAAGTCCTCATTATTAATGCAAATAAAAGACCTAGAAATGACTCTTTAAAATGTGCTTCATATTGTCCTAATGAGTTAGACAAATGTTCTCAAAGGAGTAGAATATTATTAGACACATTAACAGTCCTAGTTAAAATCTTATTTTAGGTAGTATTTGGAAAAACAAAATCACAGACTCTGGGAGGAGGCCCCTCCCCTTTGACCCCTGCCCTGGGGCTTAGTCCTAGGCTAGGTACTTCCTCACAGGGAATTTTCCTCTCAGCATCTCTGCCCAGTGTTTCTTTGTATCAGATATTCTTTAGAGATATGAAACATTCTGATACAATCTCCTTTTTGCTTGCTGTTTTCACTCATTGTCTGCTCATTGTTTTCTCATCTCCTCATTGTTTTTGCTTGATGTTTGATTATTGTTCATTTCTCTTTTTTAGGAGGCACTGGGAACCAAATCTGGGACCTCCCACATGGGAGGCAGGCATCCAACTACTTGAGACACATCCACTCCCCCAATCTTCTCTTTTTGTATTGAATTGTCACCATGTGTCTCCCACCTTAAGATATAGTCATGTTCTCATCAGTCTCAGAGTTCAGCTTTAGAGAGAACTGGTTCTTGAACATGTCTCTGCAGTCAGAGTCAGCTACAGTGGGACAGGTTAAAAACTGTGACAACACTATGTTGGATGCACCTCATCTTCAGCAGTTCCTCCCCAGGAGCTGGAGGACCACTTCCAGCAATAATCATTGACTGTAATGAACACAGAGATGCAGTAGGGGAGGTAAAAATCCTGTGAGGGCTTCAGCCTGCTTCATTCCTGGAGGTGAAAATAGGACAAGGCAACTGGAACCAGGAAACACTCTGAATCACGCACTTCACAGGCCTCAACCCCATCACACTACTTCTAAAACCTAGGAGATGCTTACAGCTGCAGACTGCAAGCATGAAGAGGAAGGAACAAAAATATTTCATGTTCTTTTGGATAAATCCCATGAATCCCAGGGAAATCTGTCCAGAATGATTAGAAACCTTACTGTGATTCTCAAAGTGCCTTGTGTTTTCTCCCAAGAGCCAGGGCATGGTTTGCATCTAGGAAGCACATTTGTGTGTAAAGATGGAAGGTTTGATGGGCATCCCTCTTTCTGGGCAGTCCTGGTTGCTTTCCAGGGAGCTTCTGTATTCACAGACTGCAGATTATAGAAGGTTTTGTCCAAATAAGCATAATTTATATCTTTGTATGGTGTCTTTCCCATGGCTGCAAGTATTCACTTCCTGTGAACAGAATTTTTTCCCCTCTAATCATGAAGATTTGTTCATAGCTTGTAGAAGGCTGTAAACACATACACACTAAATGAATTAATGCATTAATGGATAAAGTAGGGAGGAATGTATTGCATAATCAGAGAGTGTGTTGATATAGAGACAAGTAAATTATAATTTCTACATGAAATTTGTAATGGCCATCTCTCATAACCTCTGTTCTGTCACTTGGAGAAGAGGAAAGAGGTGGAGGAGCAATAGGTGCTGACAATATCTGGTTGAGAAGGAGATTTGGGGTGATAGGACCCATCACTGCAAAATTCCAGGTCACAACTGCCTCTGTGCTGGGTGACTGTGAATGTCAAAGTTACATTGGCAAACATCCTACTCCTATGATGTATCTCTGAGTAAAATAAGGAAAACAGAATGGTGAAGAGAAGACAGGGATCTGGGGAAATTTGTTTGCTTGGAGAGAGGGAAACTTAGAGGGTCAACCAGGAACCTCCTTACCCTTCCTTTGCAGGGTCTGGACCCTGTGCTCCATGGGTAGGCATGACCCCTTAGCCTGCCCACTCTGTGCTTCTCAGCAAGGGGAGCTTTGTGTTTCCTTCCCTGCCCTGGGACCCTTAGTGTTTCCCAGCACATAAGTATGCACACCTGAATGTTCATATCTCTGAGAGTCACCTGTAAATGCACCTGGTTCTCAAGGGTCCCTGATAAAGCTCTCACATGATGCAGTGGCTGTCCTGGGGCTGATATTCCCACCACTGTTGATCCTACCCAAATATCCCAGCCTCTCCCTGGTAACTGGAATTCATAAAATACAATGGACCAGGAGCCAGTCATCTCACAGGTGATGCTAGTGTTCTGGATGTGTCCCCACATCAGATTGAAACCTCACAGGTGCATCTGGGCCCTCACAACCAGGAAGAGGGACCCTTATTCCTTAAACTCTATGCCCACAAAGGAGAAATTTATTTCCCTCTAAGAGGTGCTAGGTGTGGTGGAGGCACATGGAGATGTCCTTGGCTTCCAAGGATGTGCTGGAATGGGAGGTCCAAGCCCATATCTAAAAGGCACTCATCTACCTGGGAGGACATCGCATCAGCTCTACCTCCAGAAACGTGTGCTTGTGCAGGTAGGATTAAGTGTGTGGATTAGTTCTTCTTGATGACGCTGTCTTCTTCACAGAAAACTCTACATGTCATTGCTTAACATTTTATTTCTATGAAAACCCTTGATACATTTAGGGTAAAATAATGCACAGATAATAATTCATTAATATGTCCAAGAAAAAATAAAATAAAATAAAGACTATTAAATATAAATATTATCAAGGATACTCTTTGAATAAGTGAAAATTAAAAATTGTGAGTCTGCTATTTTTGTCTTATATCTCCTTTTAATGTATACATTGAAAACCTGTGTGTCTGGCATAGTAATAAATAGCCATGTCCTCAGCTCTCAGGCTGCTCAGCTTTAAATAAACTTCATTCTTGGAGGTGTCTCTGGTGATATTGAGTCAGGACTGAAGAGTTGGGTTATAGTTTGTGTTTCCACCCCTATTGATCCTGCCAACCCACTCTAGCCCCATAACTGGGGCCTGGTGGATCCACTGCACATAAGTGCTGGTTAAAGAGATTCCAGGGAAGCGGGTGTAGCTCAATCGCTAGAGCTCCCGTTTACCATATGGGAGGCCCCGGGTTCGCTTCCCAGGGCCTCCTTGTGAAGGCAGGTCGGCCCGTGCAGCACAGTGGGCTGATGCAGCAAGACCTCACAGCAAGGGGGAGATAAGCAGACACAGAAAAAACACACAGCAAATGGACGCAGCAAACACAAGCAGCAAGGGGGGGATAAATAAATAAATAAATAAATCTTAAAAAAAAAATAAAGAGATTCCAGAGACAGTGCAGGTGAGGGACAGAGAATGTGAGGGCTTCACCACATCAGGTCCTGATTCCAACAGCTGCACCTGTGACAGGACACCTGAGGACAAGGAGAACCACAGTGGGTCAAAGTCTCAGATGCATCATCCCCATTACCTTCTTGTCTGAATCCCTGAGTAAGTCACCTCTGGGAGCTGCCACCAGACAGAAGAAGAAGCACACAGGTTTCATGTCTTATGGATGAGATTCTTGATTACAGGAAATATTTTCTGTCATGACAAGCAGCCTGAAATTAAGTAAATGAGTCCTGTAGTTTCATCAGGTTACTTAAGTGGTGATTTGCATGAAGGAGGTACCTGTACTAAGTAAACGGGAAAGGGGGAGGAAAGGTCATTTTCTCTAGTGCTTTCCTGTAAGAAGGATCCTGGGGGTGCCCAGTCTTCTTCCCAAGGTCCCTTTTTCTCTAAACCCAGGTTCCTCTTCCTCCTAGACAGAAATATGCTGAGTGAGCTCATCAGAAAGATGTGTATTGCCAAGGATCAAGGATGGTGTTGGAATAGGTCAATGAGCATCTACACCCAGGGATGTATTCATATATCAGATTCTCACCACATATCCAGGGCCCTCTAATTTTGTGGAAACATTTTATAGATTTCTTTCCTGTTATCATTAGTTTATGGTATATTCCAAATATTCAGACAGCAGCTGAATATACCAAACACAGTGAATTCAAAGAAACCTGGGTGCAGTTATTTTGCTCTGAATACTGATGACTCTCAGTAATCACTAACTTGGATGAAAGTATCATCGATGGAAACAACTTCATTCCTGTGCATATTCAAGGGATACTGTGCAGTTGAACTTGGTAATGTAAGCCTACCAATAAGTTTATTTTGGCACAGGATAGAGAGTTCTGCTTATATGGCAATCATTCTTGGTATTCAAATCATATTCAGCCTTCTAATTGTGATTTTTTCTTATGCAATTTGCATATAACTAATAATATTCTATACACTGAGCTCTCTTCTTGAGGGAGAACTTTTAGGGACACAAACCCTCCTTAGGGTTAAATTAGCAGCAAGTGGTGAAAGGTCCTCAACCTACATATACCCTAGGTCAGGAAGCTGGCCTTCATGTACCAACTCTGGTATGCTTGAACTGTCCAGTTCTGGGTGATTTTTTTTTAACTCCCTCAAATGAAATAATATTCATGAGCCTTGGCAAAAGAGCTGCATAATGGATTGTTTGCAGATGATTTGAGATCAAACTGGACTGAAGGATACTCTCTACCCTGGAAGCAGATCCCCTTAAAAAATCACCTGCACCTTAAAAAAAAAAAAAA
>JAQZBX010077579.1:0-14254 GCA_029593785.1 Cabassous unicinctus
TCTTTCTAAGTTCTAATATCCTTAAAGTTTATTAAGAAATGACCCTCACCAACAATAAGAAAGACTTACTATGAAGTAATTTGGAATGACTAAATATTCTAATCTTCAGAGTTAAAACATGAGTGACAAATGTTTTACTATAATAAGAACACATAAATCTATATAAAGATATAGAACAATTCATAACAAAATCATGCTGTTTATTATTTGACATAGAATTATCTATATTTTAATTTTCCATCAGTTAAAGCTATAAAATATTTCTTAACAATTTTAAAAAAAATTTTTTGACAAATCACCAGTTTCTCTTTTCCATCAAGAATTTTAAGATATTTCAGTGTTTATTCCTTGGTGTTGATTTTGTACATTTTAAAATACTCATTTTAAAAAGTTTTTGTGCAAGAATAGTCCATTTAGAACAAACCACTCAAGAATGCCTCTCATAAATATTTATGCATCTGAGGTCTCAATTTGACAATATTAAGCTCTGTATTTTTATTTCTTAAACAATCAAAACATATTTATAGATTGATTTTAATGCATTTATTTTTTCCATTTGAATACACTATGATTAAAAGTTCACAGCCTTGGTTACATTATGTAATTTGAGAAATAACCAACAATGTCCCCAGTGATTAAATATTCAAGTTTGCAATTATTTTGTAACTTTTGTTCTGCTCTTCGCTCACTCTAAAAATTATCATAAAATTTTGAAAGATGTCCTCAGTGTAGAATATGTCCATAAAATATTAAATATTCAATTTTCCTCTATCATGGCTTGAAAAATTCATAATTACATGATGATCCACATAATAACTCATTCTGAAAAGTCATATATGGCACTCCCTCTGTGACTGAGTTAATAATTTACTGCTGTGTGGGATTTTCACTCTGCACTGTTAGTCTTGGGAACATTTATTAAGCAAATGTTCATTTGCAAAGATCAGGATGTGAATGAAGAGGGTAAGAATTTAATGAGGAGTGACAGACAGGTGAACTGATTCCATATAGAACTTTTAGCACAAGGGAAAGCAGAGAGCTTTATCTTGCGTAGCCTCGATAGACACCTGAAATGAAATATAGAAGACAGGGGGCAGGAGCTAAAAAATGATGCTCTCCTGCAGGAGCCAGTGGAGGGATAAATCAAGGGAAGCGAGGAATACAATTCAGGCCATTTGAAAAGATGCCACTGCATGTGACGTTTTAAGCTTAAGAAGCAGAGAGAATGCAGTCACCAAATTAAAATCATCAAATGCTTCCAAAGAGAATCTTTCATGTCTTTTCTTTTTGTATTCCAAACTTTCATGGTCAATAACTTGAGTAATGAAAGAATGCAATGATTGATACACAGAAAAAGTTCATAGGATTGATTGTTTTAGGGCGTGAGATTGCTTACAGAAACTTTTGAAAACCATGTTACTTTCTAAATGAAGGTCTAAAATTATTATGTAAGACACAGAAATAAACCTTAGAAATGAGTACTCCATTTTCTGTTATTTGGGTCAGTTATGTAAGACATACATAATGTGAATGAAGCAAGCAGTTTGTGTTTGATTTATTGGATAATTGTATTACATAGATAATTATGACTTCACCTTTCCATGTTGCCTTGGGCTGATCTTGATATATTCATAGAAGCCATGAGCCACGAGGAGAAGTTATTGGATGGGACTAAGAAGGGAAACTGACTAGTTACCTTATTACTGTTACCATCATTATCATTATTTAGTCCAGATTTGTATGTTATTTGACTACCTCATGTCTTTTCAGTGCTAGATTTTTATTTAAAAAGCCATGTGAAACTGCCCAACAATATATTCTTTATAATTCATAGCACACTTCACTCTAAGTGTTTCATATATATTATCAATCTACTTAGATTAGATGATGAAAGTATTAATAATCCCAGTTTGGAGATAAAGAAATTTAGGAGCAGGAAAGTACATTTATTCCAGGGATACAGATTGTTTTTTAAAAGCAATGCTGAACTGAGTTTTTCTAATTGCAATTTTTTTTTTAGGAGGTACTGGGGATTGAACACAGGACCTCACACGTGGGAAGCAGGCACTCAACCACCGAGCTACATCTGCTCCCCTCTAATTGCAATTTGTATGTTCTTTGTATATTCCATATATTCTTCTCTTAGTTATTTCATGTCATCAGCAGATAGGATCCATCACTGGTGAGGATGAAGGAAGCTTTGTCTGCATTCTCCACATCATCTCTTAAATGAGCTGGTGCACAGAAAGAACTCAGGCCATACATGTTCCCCCCCCACCTCCATGACCACAACTATATACCATCATCATCACTACAAATTTTTCCTTAACATCTATTACTTTCTCCATGCCTCAATTTCAAAGTTAATTCTCCTTGTTGGTTGACTTCTTGTCTACTTCTTGACAAGTTGTTTGAATGGGGATCCTTGTGTAGCCTAATTGGAAGAGAAATAAATTGGAGCAAGCGGACTCCGGGTAAAGTCCTGGCTTTGCCATTGGCTAACTGCGTGACCTTAGACATGTCACAACAATTCTGAGTTTGTATCCTCAGCCTTGAAATTTTGCATCGTCTAGCTTTAAAATTCCATGATTAGAAAATGTTGCTGGTGTTTCTAAGGAGGTTGATGGGGACCATCCTAAAATCTTTGTTTTCTCTAGCCCATTTATTCTTTGGGGGACATAAATAAATTCTTCAGGTCTAAGGTTTTGTTTCAATTCTTTCTATCTTTATGAGGATTCTATGAATTCTTGAATTTGAACGTTAATTCTGAGGATTGGCCAGAGATATATGTGCTAAAATGTACCTTTAAAATTCCATTTTATTATACTTTAACCAACAATAAATATCAGAGATTTCTCCCCTGTGAAGTTCTCTGAGGCTTCAGGTTTATATCAAGACTTGGGGTGAACTGCCAAGGTGTTATGGTTTCAAATACCCAGGTACTGTGAAGAGGCCTGGCTTCAATGTTCTCTTGCTGGAAATGTGAATGGAAGCTGGCCTTGCCTGCCACTCAGTGAAGAGTCAATGAAATGTACATATGTGTATTTTTTAAGTGTAAAAGAAGGTCTGAATTCTGTTTCTCACATAGGCCCAGCTTTTAAAGCCAGATTGTTCCCATTTTAAAAATAGAGGATAATAGTTTTTCCGTAGTATACTTCACAGGTTTTTAGAAAAGCAGGGAGCCTTTGTTCCATTTTGAATATCTTAGAAAAATGAAGTATATTGACTTCTCTATTCTAAATTAATATTTATTTGAGAGACAAAATGGGTCTAGTCTTTCCCCTTTGGTGGCCTGGCTTTGTCTTCATTCTCATTCTCCCTCACTTTTAAATAACATAAAATCTAAGTTCTAGCTTGTCTTTGCTGAAACTCACACCGCATTAGTGGTCAGTTTACCTGTGTTCACTACAACAAAGGCCTATCCCAAGAAAGACTCAATTTTAAAGACTGATGAGACTGGAAAAGGATTTATAACCAAGTCCTTTGTATCATAATAAGCCGATTTTCTCATCAAAAATATTAGTTACCAAGGTCTATGTGAGGTCACTTCCAAATGCCAGGGAGAAATACAGTACTTGATGATATACCCTAAGTGATTCCTCCGACCATAAATTTCAAGATGAAGCAAGGCAGAATTTTAATCATAGCACCGAAAAAACTCAGCCAGATTGTATCTCTACTACTAAAAAATATAGTTAAAATGATCACACAGAAACAGTAGATGGATTCTTCTGAGATATCAGATACAACAAGGTCATCATTAGTAAGTGGATATGTGCTCTAGCATGGCAGTATCAAAAGCATGAATACATATATATAAAATATATACATTCATACCTATATATCATTAAAAGTTGCCAACAATACAAAGTATAAGACTTTGTAACTGCAATGAAAATATTTTGTAGGATTTGTAAACTGGAAGCTCCACCGAGTTGCTCAAAAATTATTTGGTTAAAGGGTAAATACACCTTGTACATCATAATGAAAGTCTTATAGGTAGGGATGGAGATTAACACTTCAGGCTGTCTACAGAATATTAATAAAATTCAATATATTTTCTAAAAGGTATAATTTATATTTTGTGGAAATGAGACCCTTTTCTAATAAAATTCTTCTGTCCTTCATTCTGTTCATATAATTTTGCTATAAATCATCCTGTAGGAATTTTTCCCCCTAAATATTCATCTCAGGGAGAACCTATTTAAATAAGCCCTCTTAGCAAGATCTTTCAGAATTAAAATTACACCATGAGCAATACTTCATCCAAAGATCTATCCTTCTATAGAATTTTCTTGTGCCTAAAATAATATTTTTGTTGAATTACATTACATTAAAATTGTTGATGTGAGATGACTTTGATTGTAAAGAAACAGTGTGTGAAAAAAATCAGCAAATTATCTTTAGCCTTTTTAATTGCACCGTCTCTGAATCTGCACCTCTGCAGCTCATTTCTTCTCCCCATCTACATATATAGTGAGAAAAACCTAAGGGCATTATTCTCAGCTTCACCACAAAGAAAGAATAAGAAAGAAGAAAAATTGCTGCTGGATATACCGGGTTTCCTTGGTTTCTGGTAAACTAGAACATTATGCTCTTTCGTTTTTATTTGAAGCTAATTTTACTCTACTGTCTGTTAGCCATTAGAATAAATTCTTTCATTTTACTCCTGATACGAATATGCTAAGTAATTTGACTTCTTAGGATGTGAGATACAATATGGAGAATACATAGATGTATCAGGCATTCACACACACACACACACACACACACACACACAGATCTCTCACACAAGGGGGTATCTTGAGGGTGTTACAAGGAGGTTCTGTGGGTCAGACAAACTGAGGCTGCAGAGCTCAGAGAAGGTTTCTGATGGTGTAATTAGCAAATCTCATGCTTTGTAAATTATAAAGTCCTTGACAAATGAATAGTCACATGCTTTAATTTATCCATTTCTTACATCTGCCCTATGAGGTAGGCAGAACAAGTTTTATCACCCTCATTTTGCATATGCAAACTGAGACAGATTAAGTGAATTCCCAAGATTAAACAGCTCATAAGTATTGTTTTCTGGGCAGAGTTCAAGACTCCCCTGCTGTGCTTCTTGTCAAAAATCTTTTTACCTTCCTGGGCTGTCCTGTCATCTCAGCCCAAGGCATCACTGGGGCATCTGTGGAGCAGGAAGTGAACAGGGCCTAGTTTCGTTGTATGCATTTACTGTCTGTTTGGGGGCATATTTGGAAGTGGAAGCTGTAGGGTGCACTTCCATAAGTCCTCACAACATTAGGTGCCCCTTAAACCCGTGGTGTGGGACATGGAGGATCATGGGCTGCAGAATAAATATGTTTGGAAACAGAAATCACTGTCCTTTAAATCTGTGACTTCCAAACCATTTAGTTCCCTACCAAAGACGATGGGCTAAAGAGTAGCTGGAGTCTTTCAGTACAGTTCACAAATGAGTATTGAGTGCCAATAATTCTAAGCCTAATTGCAATGATAAATTATAGTGTAATACATACTGGGTGATTATTATGAGTCAAGCATGTTTTAAAGATGTTCACATGAAACAATTCAGTTCATCCTCACAACAAGGATCTTATTGTTACTATTATCAATTACAGCTATTATTATCTTCCCCCACTTAATAGGTAAATAAATAAATAAATAAATTTTTTAAAAAGAAATTGAAGCACAGAGAAGTTTACTCGCTTGCCCAAAGTCATATAACTAGGATGTTGTGTCCAGGATTTGAACTCAGCTAGAGCTTATGGTATATTATGCTGCCTCTCTCTCTTAGGAGTTGTGTTAAGTGATGAAGATACAAAGAAAAAAGGGTCGTTTCCCAATAAATCCATGGTCTATGTGGGAGACTGATGTACACAGAATGTTGTTCTTTGTGAGGCACCACATGGGAGGTAGAGGCAAGGTACATAAGCCAAGACCCCTGTTCCCTGGGATTCTCTAGAAGGTGTTTTCAGAGGCAGCAGGCTTCCACTGAGTCAAGAAGGATGAGTGAGTTCTTGTCAGTCTTCAGGACTTGGGAAGCTGATCTTAAGCACTAGGAATAGCACCTAAGAAATACAGAGGCAAGGTTAGCACTGCAGTATGTCAGGAACTGTTATTTTTGGGTGACTGGAGCACAGAAGGCCAGGCAGTGATGGGCAGAGACTGAAACGGAGGAAGTAGGCAGAGGCCCAGTCCTGAAGCGTTTGTAAACCATCCACATGAGGTGGGGGGGCTTTATTGTGGATGTCAAGGGAAGCCAAGGAAGGGTTTTAAGTAGGAGAGTCATATGAGATTTGTGTTTTTGTAAGTTACTCCAGAATCAGTGGAGAGGATGGAACAGACATGGTAGCTGAGATAAGAGGCAGGCAGATCAATTATTGCAACTTGCTGTGAGAACTAATGAGATCCTAAACTAGGGCAATGGTGGTAGGAACCTACATGAGGGAGGTAACTCTGGATATTTGTCCCTGCCATTCCTAGGGGTAATCTTATTCATATCATTAGTTTCCTTTAATATTTTGCCCAAGTTGGGCAAGTTATTTATCTGCCTTGGAGGAGATGAGGACTGTTAAAGAAAGACAATACATCAGTTGGGATACATTTGCTCTAAGTAACAAAATGGCTCAAACAATAAGGAAAATTTATTATTTCACATTGGACTTCATAAGTTAGGGCAACTCCAGGTTTGGTTTATTAGTAGCTCAATGACAACACCATTCTCTATTTGCTCTACCATCCTCAGTGTCAACTATCTCCCTTACAGCTAGTCCCCTCATGGTCTCAAGATGGCTGCCAAGCCTAAGGAGTCATGGCAGACAACATCAGCAAATAAATTGGGGAGGAGTCCAGCCTCCCCTGATGCATATGACTTCCAGATACAAAATCAGGTTTCTTGGGGCAAGGAAGAAGGAAGGAAGAATGGCAATGGAGGAGATTGAATGCAAAAGCTTCTTGCATTAAAGAATAGAACTTTACAGTAAGAAGAGGGTCTTGTATGTCAGACCAATCAACAGGTCTTTTAGATAAGAGAAAGAAAGGAGATAATTGAGACCCCAAATCTGCTTAGTAAAAGAAGAAAAGTATTTAGGCAAAGCTATATGATCCCCACATCTTCCTATAAGAATACTTTGTTTATTCATATTTATAAGAATAAAGTGCTTATTACTAATGTAGCATATTAATAAAACTTCCAGAAAGCATTTGTGCTAAGTGTTTGTGCTAAGGAAGTCTTTAATAGGAAGTATTTTCTGAGATAAGGTCTAATTCTTTAATTGCCAGTAATTTGTACCCAATTAAATAGTAGGCACTAAAAACTATTGTCAGTATAAATGAAGGAAACAAGATGGTGAAGGATCTGGAAACCCTGGGGAGTTTTACCTAAGGAGTGATGAAAAAACTGCTGTCTATAAATATACAAAAGGTTGTGTTGATAAAATCAGATAGTAAACATAACATTGCTTTATAAGCCCTAAACTATTATGGATTGTTAGCTCTTTCTATTTTATTTTATTCTATATAGTCCCAGACAACATAAGTAGACCCAATGGGTCAAAATATAAGGAAGCAGATTGCATCTGCACATATAAAAATAAAGCGAGCTATCTAACAATGGAATGTCCTATCCTAAAAATGTGAGCCTAAAGCCTTCAAGGACAGGATGGATCTCTCTGCCAGGACTGAACTAGATGTGCTCAACTTCTCTTTAAGACTCTACGCCTCTACTGTTCTAAGAAAAAATTTCTTAACTTTCTTAGTAACATATCTATTCATGTGTGGTATTTTCCCCCTTGAAATTTAAGGGACTAAATGATTTGCTCAAGGGCATGTATCTGGTAAAGGGTGGGCCTTTACGCCTCAGAACTGTACCAGGTGGTGAGCCGGAGACACCAAGGCCGAGCATGCATTTTAACAAGATCCTCTGATGAGCGCTGTGCACACTGAAGTTTGAGAAGCACTGAGCTAGATACTTAGGGCACTCCTAAAACCAGTCAAACCCTCAAGTGGACCAAGAGAGCTCAGACTTCAGAGGCCCCCAAACCAGATTGGCCTCACTCAGACTCCTGGTCTTCTCTTTTATCAGGGCAAGTAACCACAACCTCAGAGTGAACCCAGTGGGATTATACTGGGTTAAAATCAGTGGTATCCATAATGTTCTACCGGTAAATTATTAAGTATCTTACTTATTCTTTGTGACTGTTTGAAGCTGGGTAGATCCCAGAAAATCCTGTTCTTAAAGTGAACCCATTCCTGTGCCTGTAAACCTATTGTAGATGGGACTTTTGATCAGATTGCTTCAGTTAAGGGCCTTTGATTAGAATGCGGGACCCAGGGTGGTTCTTAATCTTCTAACTGTAGTCCTTTATAAACGGAAGTCTAAAAAGCTGCAGATACCCAAAGAAAAAGCCACAGAAACAGAGAGAAGGAACCCAGGAGCTCAGAGAGGAAGCCACAGATGGAACAGCCAGAAGCTGAAGCAACGAGACCCGGAAGAGGAGCAGATGTCTCCGTGGCCTTGCCATGTGGAAGAAGGAGTCCAGGACTGCCAGCAGCCAACTTTTGGTAGGACAGCATCCCTGACAATGCCTTGATTTGGACACTTGCACGGCCTCAGAACTAAAAGCTTTTCACCTAATAAATTCCCATTACAGAGGCCAACCCATTTCTAGTATATTGTTCCCAGCAGCTTTCAGCAAACTAAAACATTCTTCCTATAGTCCTACATTGTGGTTAACCTCCTTCCCTCCCTTCCTTCCTTCTTTCCTTCCTTCCTTCCTTTCATCTTTTCTTTTAGTTTTACATTTCTTTTTTCCAAATTGACATGTAGACCTATTCTTCTCCAGCCAAATAATAAAATGAGGTAGTACATTTTATGAGAGGACTTGTGTCACAGATATTCTGACTAAAGGGGACAGTACCCTGTACCAGCATGTACCCGAACAATTAAAGCACAGATTTAATTCAAATTATGGTTTTCTTTGCAGTGAGAAAGTTTCATGACTGGGACCTCTGTCATTTAACCTTAAGAAGGTGGAACAAAGGAAGTTTCCTGACATCACAAAAGAGGGTGTTTAGTCAAGGAAACTAGTAAATATAAAAAAATATGGACTTCTAATTATTACATTAGTCAAATACATACATGCATGTCCATATATATGTGTGTATGTGTGTATATATAATGTATATCAGTCAGAAACCATTTCGTTTGTCCTTTCTGAGATGGGTAAAACATTCACTTGAAATATTGTGACAAATTTCATCTGCTAGCAGACAAGGGGAATGCAAATTATTACCATTGTTCACTTCCAAGGCACCATTCTTGGTTATAAAACCTACCCAAAGAGCGTATTAGCAGAACAGTGTATTTAAAAGTATTAAAACACAGAATCTCTATAATGATTTAAACAAGTGATGTTATGATTTTGTGTCTGTTGAAACAATATAGGAATCAATGTGGCTCCTGAAATCTTTGGTGGGGAAGAATATTCCAGTTACCAGCTTAAACTAAAATCTGCACAGCATTTATTTCCCAAGCTTTTTAATAAGCTATAGCAGCAAAATTTCTGACTGAATACTCTCCTTTATCAGTATCAATAAATACTTAACCTTTTGAAGCCAAAATGCACATCTGAAGTAAACAATTAAATACGTCTTAATTCAGAAGACTTAGACTCTGAAATTGTTTGCACAAATTTGTGACCTAATTTCTGCGTGTTAGCATTCTCACCTTTGATATTCTGACCCTGACCTTGCCAGGTAGCCATGAAGTACCTTTGGACTGAAAAATAAATACAAATAAAGCCATCACGTTTTGCCTACCCACAGGTATAATTCCACATTGGATGGCACTCTTTAGTACTATTGCACGTCTGCTGAAGAATTCTATTTTTTACCACAGATTCAAAGCTAACCAGTGTTACTTTTCTTAATTAAGCCAGGCTGCTCTCACAATTCAAAAAGCTTCATTATTTTCCCCCTTTAAATTAAACTCCCTGTGCAATGCAGTGACCAAAACAAATAATCTATGACCTACAAACAAGACACTTGCATTCCCTGAAGAATTACGTTCCTCTTTCCTCTAGGTTATACATCTTTGAACCTCTCTTTGCTGTAACGACCTTCTGGTGCTCATTAGCATGCTGATTACCATTAACACAGCCATAATGCAGCAATTTTCTTGGTGTATGTCGAGGAGAAATGCTCATCTGAATGCAGTCAGGGGACAAAATTAACAGCATAAATCTACAGCACAAACTGGATCTTGTCCAACTTCGCACGAGTCACTCTCCTCTCCTAGTTGTGACATCATCCAGATTCCCACTGATGGCTTAATAAGTGTCTCAGGGTTTCATATTTAATTTCCTTTTATCTCCATATATTACATTTTCAACTTAATTTCAGGAGTGCCTGATCACCTTATTACCACATCTTATAATATATATTTACCTTTAATCTTTTAGCTATGTCCTTTAATTGGCCTGTTATGAGATTTAGACCTACTTTACTTTTTATGTCTTTTTTCACATTTATATCTTTTTAAAAATATTGGTCAATAGAGTAGATTTAAATGCACACACACGTTGATACACTTATGGAGCTAAGAACAAAATTGAGGTATGTGAGCCGTATGTAACATTTTAGGAAGGAGTCATAAATATTACCATCTTGCAAGCTAGAATTATATGAATAGTAATGAATGGAAATAAAGTTTTAGTAGCAAGAACAATGGCTGTCTGAAACCTGCATTTTCTTCTTAGCGTTGTCACAAGAATCCAGTGACTCCTCGACAAGACTAATCTCCAAGGGTGAGCTATTGTTGGTTAATTCCCACCTTGCAGATTATGAAGCTGAAATCTCATGTGACCCTTTGAAATTCTTACTCTGTATTCTTCTTTGAGGGCAGTATTTTAAACATGGTAGCCAATGAACAATTGGCAGCAAGAAGATTAAAAATTTTTGTTCCTTAATGCATATATAACTGGAATTAAAGGAAGGTGGCAGAATCAAAACCACTACTAAAATAAGATAATATTTTATGTGATTACAAAATAAGCCATGGTGTGAATAATCAGTCTAAAAAATGAAGAAAAAGTTATGCATGTTTTTATCATCAAAAAGCATCTAAAATTTAGATTTATATTCCTTAAAAACAATAAACTATGGCCATTTCTATTTTTTAAAATGAAATAAAATAACTTTTTTGTACAATTTAAAAAAAAACAAACCGTAAAATAATGAAGCAAAGAAGAAACTCATGTTTATCATTACTCCAACATAAAATATTTGAATTTAGTATACATGAGAAGTATACTTTTTGAAAGTTGCCTTGATAAGATTCAAGTTCTGATTTGACTATAGCACTTTAAGTAAATCTTTGTAATTGTCATTGCTCTCAAGCAATTGCTTAATATTCATGGAGCCTAAATCTCTGTGTAGAATTCATGCCTCTTGCATTTACACTCTCAAGGTATCATTTCTTTAATAAAAGCAGTAAGCACAAAAGAGTAATATTGTCTTCCAGCATTCCAACTGATTCCCAAAGAGAAACTCATTGCCCTAAGCAACATAGCTCAACAAATGCCCTGGTATTCTATACACTATCAAGAACTCATGGTAACACTCTGCAACCAAGAAAGTTGTATGGATTTGCTGCATGGCAATCAGAAAGGGTTTACATGCCTGTATTGTGAAAGCTCAGCTGTAAATAGTTATACATACCTACATACATCGTATATATTCAATTATTCAATCATTCATTCAACATCCAACATGTATCTGTTGGATTTCTGTCTACAATATTCCAGTCGCTCTGCTAAATACAGGGTTATAAAGACAAATGATGAACAATTCATATTGAGGAGGAGCATGGTATTACAGAGAAAAATAGTGCAGAATTCAAATGTTGGCTCTGAAATTCAACAACTGTGCTACCTCGATAAGATTTCATAGCCTCTTGGAGAGTCCATTTCCTACAATTTAAAGTGAAGATAACACTGCATGAAGTTTAGATTATAATCAAATAAGGTAGTATAAGTAAAAGCATCTAGTATAGATGGTGCCCAATGAATAATAGAAGCTGGATAAATATTAGTGTCATGTCCTTCTTTCCCTGCCCTTTCTCTCCTAAAAGCTCAATCTAATAGGAGCAGATTAGAGAGTGGGGCAAGGAGAAATAAACTGGCAGACCACCTATCGTAATGCATTCTGACACATTCTGTATTAGCAATAAGAACAAAGTGCTATGGATTCTGTCCTGGGGGAGCAGTGAGGGACACAGCAGAAGGCTGTGGAGAAGTGTCTAGGAAAGAAGAGATATTTGAATAGAGTTTTGAAGATGGAATAGAATTACCCAAAGCTAAGAAGATGGGAAAGACGTTCTAGGCTGAGTCCAGGCATGAATGCACAGTCAGGCACAGTTCACTTGGGGAATTTGGTGGGGCTTGACTGTGCACATTTATCTAAGGAATTTAAACACTCGGAAGAGACTGCTTTTTTCCCCTTCTAACGCTTTTCTACTATCTCATCGTCTCCTCTCAATAGTGTCTATAGCCAAGGAAAACATACATCATTGAGTACAGATTGGGAAGATTGCGACACACTGGTTTTTGGAGTTGCAGATATAAATCGTTTCATAGGGACTTCCAAATACAAGGATGCAATTTTTAGCAGGCCCAGCCTTCTCTGTGGCCCGAATGAGCCTCTGAACAGCAGCTATTTTATGTTTTTGAAAAGATGTCTAAGAAAAATTCTTTTGCACACAGTCCTTAATGTTGAAAGTTCCTTTTCCAGAAGGGAAAAAAGGCCTTTTATTTTACTAGTAGACACCAAAATATAGAGCCACTTATATTCACATTTAGAGTATCAGATTTTTCTTTCTTAAAAATAAAATAAAGTGAAACAGAAACTTTCCTTTTTTTCTTGTTACCAAAGTAGTACATGCTCACTTTAAAAACTACAAAATGCAAATAAACAAAGGAGAAAGAAATAAAGGTCACCCAATCTCTTATGAACTAAAGATAGTTAATATTTGAATTCTAGGGGATTGTGGACTCTTTAATCTTTAAATTATACTCATAATATTTTACTTTTTTATATCTAATTTTAATCTGTTTTTAATCATTTGAAGTATCAGGAACTACTTTTATTAGAAACACATTTTTTCTCCAATATAATTGTAATTGCTGTTTAGTATTTTAGTGTATAATTGTGCCATGATTTGTTTTAACAAATTTCATATTCTCATTCATTTAGTTTGCTTTTTGAAAAAAAAATCCACAATAACCTCTTATGGTTTGTGAATTTTGCATCAGTCAATACTTCTTGGGATAAATTTGTAGAAGTGAAATATTTCAATTTAAAGGTGCAGTCATTTTAACAGCATTTGATGTGTTACAAGTTGCTGACCACGAAGGATATAACAATATAAAGTTTTTCCAAAAATATGATGAGAATATCTATGTCATTATATCTTTTCTAACACTAGTCACTAATATTTTTTGTAATTTCCTATTTGAGATCTTTTTTAAGAATAAGTTTTAATAAGTAGGGACTACTTGAGTTCTAAAAAAAAGGTAGGAATAGAAATAGAAACAGAGAAAATGGCTTGAGAACCCAGCGATGTGCCCTGCTTCGTTTGTTTTTGCCTGAGGTTAGCTCTGAGTTGCGAGATGTGTAATCTGCATTCTGTTTAAGAGATCATGACAGACTCGTTCGAATTTCTCAACAAACAGACAAACCACGAAACAAAATAAATCGCTTTGGAAACTTTCGCATCTCTCTAGCTCTCTACGAGTATATCCTTTCTTTCTCATTGCAGTCTCCTCCCGCACGGCAGCAGCTAAAGGCACGTGACAGCGGCCAGGCTTCAGCATCTTTCTGAGAGCTGCCCACACCCTCTCGAAGAGACTCCTGTGGAATGGGACCACAAAGATGGGTCCACAGGCAGGTTTACCTGTTCAATTTTGGATATGTTAGGTTTTTTATTCATTTCATGACACAGAGAAATTGGAATCTTTACAATAGATCCCTGAGGTGATTGTAGAAATAAAACCACTAAAAGACTTTAAAAAAATAATGTTTTCAGAGAATGTCACCCAACAGTCTCATAATTTACTAAATCATAAACTTGGAGCTGAGTATAAATAAAGGACTTCTGCTTTGAGATTGGGTTAAATTGTAAATAGTAGTTACAGTGTGGTTAAGAGGACTGCTGCCTAGTGTAATATGGGTCAAAGGACTGGTTACAATGTAG
>JAQZBX010077580.1:0-5000 GCA_029593785.1 Cabassous unicinctus
GCTATTTTTCTGGAGAAGAGATTCCTGTGTGTTACCAGTCAGCCATCTTCCCGGAAGTCCTGTGGTGTATAATTTTTTATTTTTAAAAAAAATTTATTTATTTATTTTTTTACCGGGAGGTCCCGGGGATCAAACCCAGGTCCCTCTGTATGGGAGACAGACGCCCAACCATTTGAGCCACATCTGCGCCCCCCCATAATTCAATTTTAACCATGGTCTTTGTTGAACTCAGAAAAGATTTGTTGGGCATTCTGATGGATGTTAGAATGTGAAGTTCTCCTAGAACAAAACACGACTCTGCCTAGGGGAACTTAATATTCTAATAGTGGAGACAAACCACAAAAACAGGTTATTACAATTCCAGCTGAATTCTGAGGAGCCATGGAGGAGTAGCCATAGAGCTCTATCAGATCATAAGAGAACAGCACTGAGCTCAATGTGGAGACTCCAGAATGACTTCCTGGAGGAGGTGGTGGCTAAACAAGGTACCCCCAGGCAAAGGAGGTATAAGAGCATTCCAGTAGACTAGTATGAACAAGAAAAAGGAAGCAGATGTGGCTCAAGCAGTTGGGTGCCCACCTACCACATGGGTTCATCCTAAAGAAGATGAGCAAGACAGCAAGCTGGCACGACTGGCTGGTGCGGCGAGCTGACGCAAGAAGATGATGCAACGAGGAGACACAACAAGGAAACACAATGAGAGAAGCAACTAGCAGGGAGCAGAGGTGGCTAAACCACTGGCCGGGTTTGGTTCCTGGTGCCTCTTAAAAAAGAAGATGTGCAGACACAGAGCATACAACAGACAGACATAGATAGAGAGCAGACAGCAAGTGCAAACAATGTGGGGGGGGGATAAATAAAATAAATCTTAAAAAAAAAAGAGGGGGGTATGAAATAATAAGAAACCTAGGTTGCCAGTCAGGTAGGCTGTCAGTAAGAAACCAGCAGAGAGTCTTTATCTCCAATATCTTAATTGTCTAGCAGTTACAGAGGACCCTAAATCTGAGATTTAGTTTTTATCAGCCAAAAATGAAATTACTAAACTCTACAGCAAAATCAGCTATGAATGACTTAAAATCAAAATTACTACTTCATGATACCTATTTTATTATCAGCAAAATGTAGCTGCTTTTAGAAAAGCTATTCTCCACAATAATTTTCTTTCAGAAAAACCAATCATGTGAAAATATGAAAACTGTACATTTCAAGGCTTAAATTTGTCTTTTTCCTTTCCCACCCAGAAGTCCTTCTCCTTTTCTTGTCCCATGCAAGGCCCCCTTGCATTCATAAACTCTGTGCCCACAGAGATATACACATTTTTTTTCAGGAAGTCATTAATTTTGGAGTTTGAGGAATATGAAATAGACAAAGTGGGTAATTTTTCACACTTAGAAGAATTTTTCCATTGTGTTTTGACTCTTTTTCGTGCATAGCAGAAAAGAAATTAATATAACTTACTTTCTCCATTAATTGGCTTCACAGATTGCCATGGGAGATGGTCCCCAATAAAGTCAAACAAAACAGAAAATGCCATAGAACTCATTTACCCCAGACCATGGATTTGAGGTCATCTGAGGATAACCTCCCAGCAGCTAGCCTTCCCAAGAAACTGATATGACAGTTAAAGTGTAGTCAAACATGAGGTAAATTGCTTAATTATCCCCTTCTTCCAAAAGGCACCCAAAAGCATTAGAGAAAGAGAATTTTCCCTTTAAAGTAAAAAAAATAAAAAATTTAAAAAAATTTAAAAACCTATTAGACAAGCACATGTGCCAAGAATATAAAACTTTAATGATTACATCACTCATCAAATCGTTTCATTTTATAGCAGTGTGGAGTTGGTACACAGTGTCTGGGTCAGACCAAAATGACTATTCTAGTCTATCGAGGAGCACTTCCAATGAGAAGGTGGGGCGTCGGCAAGATAGTAAGTCACAAGAGACACAGCCCAGCTTCCTCAAGCTACAGCCTCAATTTCATATTCAAGAAAAGATCAGGGGAAAAATAATATAAGTCCTGAAATCCTATAAGAGTGCACTTAAACACTAAGGTTTTAGGAAGCTCTTAACATTCACATGTAGTCCAAAGATTTGGATTTGGTTTTATGGGAGAGAGGGTAAAAGGAGACTTCCCAATGACAACTAAACCACAATCAGGTCATCACAGTTCCTCATGAACAGCTATGAATTTATTCCTATAATAGCCCTGTCCTTCCTGTGAAAGCACGCTGCAAGCGGAACAGCACAACTCTATAGTCACAGCTTCAACCACAAAGGGAGGGAAGTGAGGGGAGGTGTGTAAAGTGGAGGGAGAGTTGGATGGAGTGGAATGTGCTCTTTTTTAGACCGGCCCCTCTATCAATATAGTACTCTGTCTTCTAGTTCCATGAAAGGAGAGAGAAATTCTGAGTGCCATGAGTCACAAGCTTTGATGTGTAAGCCCAGTAAGACACAAAGGAAGAAACACCTCTAGAATCCTAAAGATTCTATTGCCAGAAGCACAAGTTATGAGGAATCTGGTGCATCTATCACCCAGGCATAAAATGAAACTAAACATCACATTAGTTCATCCCTAATTGTTCATCAGGGAACCTACAAGAGGCAAGAAACGCCCATTATAAGGATTTATAGATATATTCAAATAGCTAAAGAGGAGCCTAGGCCATATTTTTTCATTACATTAAGGCAAATCATTAAATGCCCAATGTCTTTATTTCATTACTTCATCTTTATTTTGGCTTCTCCTTTTCTTTCTAAGTCTGCCTCTGAAATATAACAAGAGGTCCTTGCTGTAAATTCCAGGCTCCTATTCTGTCTAATTTCACACCTAGCAGGTATTCAATAAATATATTTAAATGTACTATTTAATTGTTTGATGGAGAACACTGATAAAATTAAGTAAAACTTTTCAGAAACATCATGAGCTCTTTGGGCTCAAAGTCCAGGAATCTAACAAAGAAGAAAGTGCTACCCCAGCTGAGCAATAATTATTCTTTCTTAGAGTTCTAAGCTCCCATGGTACTAGGTAAGTGCCCAAGTCCTACATGTTAACCACTGCCTTTTATTTGTGCCTTTAATTTCTGTTTTTTCTTTCCTCCTGGCTTCTCATCAAAATGCCTGAAGTCACATTTTTATAATCATGTAGGTGAACAAAGCACTTTTATTTCTCTCTTTCGTTTCATCTCTACTAATTTTCCCTCTTTGATTTATATAATTTACTCTGTTGAATAGTTTTCCTGACTACTCCAATCACATCCTCTTGCTTTAATGATGTATTTTATTTATGCCCCATGGTTTTGGCCACCATATTTTGTTGTCCTATGTGTCATGGACCTTTGGTTTAAGATCTTCAGCTCTGTAGGTTTGGGCTAGTATTCCTCTTGCATACAAGGAAAAAATCAGAACAAACTCCTTCCATATCTGCATGTGCAAGAGCTGTAATAGTTCTTCTCTCCCCATTTAAGAGGTCAGTTTACTCAACAGTGTTTATAACATTGGGAAAGAAAATAATAATGATATAAGCCTTGAGAATGTTCATTTCATGAAATTGTCTGATGCATATGTAATCCTACTCTTTTTTAATCACCAAAAAGTTAATAGACAAGGTCAATATATATATATATATTTTTTTAAGATTTATTTATTTATGCCCCACCCCCCTTGCTGCTTGTGCTCGCTGTGCGTTTTTTGTGTGTGTCTGCTTGTCTCCCTTTGTTGGGTCATCTTGCTGTGTCAGCTCACCGCGCTGTGCAGGCTGGCTTGCCTTCACCAGGAGGCCCCGGGAATCGAACCCGGGGCCTCCCATATGGTAAACGGGAGCCCAACCAATTGAGCCACAGCCACTTCCCCAAGGACAATATTAATAATTACTATTATGAGGAGAAAAATATGTCACATTTTCTAGTATATCAATCAAAATATTTATTGACCGCCCTACCTTGTGCCAAGTTGATAACCATCAGTAAATATAGGTAATACCCAGAAACCATGCCAATGGTCAGAGATTTTTAAATCACTGATGAAACCATAGGGCAGGGTTTGTTATGATCCAACAGTCTACTGGTTTTCCAAATGAGGTCAATAGCAATGGTTCCAAACCCGCATGAAAATCAGAATAATCTTGGGAGCTTTTATAGAAACACAGAAGCCTGATTCCTACCCTAGACATTCTGAATAAAAATGGGCTCAGGATTTTGTATTTTCAAAAGTTCCCTAGTGATCAGAATGGCCACCTGAGGTACAAATTGCCTATCTATCTGGTCTTAGTTCTAATCCACAGGCTGGCCAAAAACACAAGAATAAATATGAGGCTCCCTGCCACTGCAAAAAGAAAAAAGAGAAACAATTGTCTCTAAATGTTTTAAAAGTGGAAATTCATCAAGGCAATTTTGAGAACATTGAGCAATCACTACAGTTCCTCTGTCCTGAATGTCAGGTTAGGAAGCAACATGTTTAGACACCCATAGACTCTTGGTTCTGGGTAAAAAGAGAGGAAGACCAATTACCAACACAGGAAAAGAGGAGGAAATAGAAATTGCCAAACTGAATGTATAGGAAGAGAGGGAGGACACTCTCCATCTCTCTTCATTTTTCTCTGGAAGCTCAGCTCAACATGACAAGTTGGGTCAGTAGCTGAGATGGAAGTGGGACAAGTTGAGAAGAATGCTGATAAACATGTCAAAAAATTCACTTAGTTACCAAGTGTTCCCTCTCATTCACAAGATAAATTTCTTTTGTAGTGGCACATGGAAGGGGGTGGTTTATTTAAACAGACTTTATGAAAAGATCTACATCATGAATAATTTGAAAACTCTTGGGCAGGACCACCTAACCATGCCAATCACACCAAAAAAAACAATTGTCTAAAATCATCTGGAGGAAAGAAAACTCCACTACTATCTTTGGTACCTTGTGAACATTAATTTCTGAAGTCCAGCCTAATCCTTTCTACTAGAAAAAAGCTATTTACCCAAGATTCAGCTGTTTCCTTTTTCAATATAT
>JAQZBX010077580.1:10000-14246 GCA_029593785.1 Cabassous unicinctus
ATGGGACTCAGTCAATGCATAATATTACAATAATGTAGTCACCAATTTGTTTCTGCATCTATCACAATTTAGTCAACAAATATTTATTGATCACCTACTATGTGCCTGGCCCAGAGCTGAATGTCTGGGACACAGTGATGACCACAAAAGACATAGTCTCAGTCTTGACTGTTGTTTTAGTCAGAGAGAAAGATAGACATTAGCCAATATCTACCCAAATAATTAATTATTCATAATTGTGATAAGTGGCAGGATGGATGCTAGGAAAGCTTTTAATAAGTCCCCTAGTCTGGTGGCTCAAGGAAGAACATCCAAGGAGTGATAATTAGGGTGAGAGGTGACTAATAATTAAGTAGGAATTAGCCAGACACAGATGGTGTGTGTGTTAGTGTGCATGTGTAAAAGAAAGAAATGGGAGGGGATAAAAAGGAAGGACTGGGGAAGCCTAGGAGGAGTATTCCAAGCAGAGATAACTAAGTTTCTGCAGAGAAGAGCTCGGTGTGACTGAGTGTAGACAGTCAAGGAAAGAATGACAAGGGTGAGGCTGAAGAGAGAAGCAGGGGCCTCTACAAGTCCTTGTAGGTCCTCCAAAAGACTTATTTTGGAATTTATGCTCCCCGGTGTAACAGAGTTAGACTCATTTATAGGTTCTCTACAAATGGCTCTTCTGCCCCTTTTAAAAGAATCTATAATTAGCACTATATTTGATAAATACATGCCCCAGAGACTTAAATCTTTGGTCCATCCATGTGCCAGCAGAGCCCTGAATTTCAGCAGAGTTACAACACCTACTCTCCAGTTCATTGGACTCACCCAGGACAACTAACAAGGACATGATGATGGACATCTTCCATCCGGGAACAATGTCTACAGTGCTGTTTCTCTTTTTTACCAGATCTCAGTCAGCTGCTCAGCCCTCTCCCTTCACCATGGTGGCTGCCATTCCCCTTCCATCCCCTCCTAGCTTCCTTTTCCATCTCTTTGGTAACTTCTCCAATACCTCCCAAGCTTTACGTAAATAAACTGGCCTTTATAGACATCACCGATCAATTTTTCCTTTCACCAATCACAGAAAATAAGGCCTTTAGCACTTCTCTGTTGTATTTGTCTGTGATGGTTCTGAGAGGGCTTTTCTTTTTTCATCAAAGAGGCAGATGGATTTTGTACTTCTAAAAGGGAGATGAACTGTTTCTGAGACCCATCCCAAAAGCCTGTGCTTTCCTGGAGGCTGCTCTCTGAAGATCAAGGGGTATATTTGTGTGAATATGTTTTTTCTGCTATTGTCTGCAAAATGTCAATGATCAACGCATTAAGGGAATCCATCTTTCTTGGTACTTCTGAGTTCATGTTTGTGTGAGGGCTGGTTTATTTGCTCGGTGGTGTTATTTGTTGTTGTTTTATTCTTTGTTCATTGCTTTTTGTTTGTATTTGCTACCCTCATTAACAACAGGTAGTACAAATTCTTAAAATACTTTCATATCCTTCACAAATTAACAAAAAATGAGTATACATTTCTCTTATAACCAGGGAAAGTAATTAAACTTTATAAAAATAAACTCCCCAAAAAGCAAATCATTATCCTGGAATGATAGAAAAAGTCAGTTTAAAAAAAAAAAAAAAGTCATTAGCTTAAGAACATAAAACTGAATATAAATCTACTGAAGTGTTGATTGTTCACAGATATTAGCCAGTCCATGACTTTCTACTGCATATCTTGCCATGTTATGTTTTTTTGGACATTAGAAACAATTCTGAGACAATGCTGATGTCAGTCATAAAAGAAAAATATCTGAAAATTGTTCACAATGTCTGCAATACAATTTATTTCAAAAATTTGGAAGGAAATATATATAATTCTATTCTAATGCAAATTTCCGTGTGTGTGTGTGTGTGTGCGCGCGCGCGTGTATTCTCAGTATCTCCCATTAGCTTCTTCGACATTTCCTTAGGTAGGGCAGCCTCTTATCTATGTTAAGAAACAGTGCATAAAAATTACCACAACAAATACTATGGGGTAAGTTGTAAGCTTTTCCTCTGAATTTAGATGGAGAAAGCAAGTTTTGTTCTTAACCAAGTGTAAATCAACCACTCAAATGCCGTATCTTAAAGAGCTACCTCAGCTGTGACTACCATTAGATGTTGCTGGTGGGGTTTTTTTTTGTTTGTTTGTTTCTTGGTTCTTTTTCTTGTTGTTTTGCAGGAAGAAGAGAAGAAATTTAAAGTATAATTCTTGAGATCACATTCTGTATAGGGAATTCATAGACTAAAGGGAATATACTATCTCTCTCCCTGAAAAGTCAACCTTGACACTTCATACATAAGTGCTTCACACTTCCACTCACTATGAAGTAAACGTTTCTCATCCCACCACCATTTTATTGCAGAAGAGATACTAAAAAACAAGGGGTCCCAATCTCATAGCCTGTACGTCTCCCACCTGAATAGGTTGCTAACAAAAGAAGCGCTCATGATGAAATTAAGAAGCAATGTGTGTGGGGGCGGGGGGGGGTGTGCTCAACTATATAATTCACTACTAGGAGGAGTATTTCAGAACTATCTTCTAGGAGAGAATAATTTGCCTCCTAAGAAAGATTAAGTCATTCATTGAGGTTGTCTCCTTAGCAGTTCATATTAATAAAAAAGCATGAGCTGAACTGATGATTGCTGCAAAGCAGAATTCATAATCACCTCTTCTGAGAAGACTCTCAATTTTTTATTTCTGGTGAATAACAGTGTGATATTTTACATGCTTTAACTCTTAATAATCAAAACATTTAAATTGATAGGCCTTTTAAATCTAAGGCTGCAAAACAGGGACTTGCAAATATATCTAATGGAAAGTCTCCAAAAGTACATAACAATACATATATTGACTTCTTGTTTCAATGAGTATCAAGATTAATTGTCCTTGTAAAGGTAAATAAATATTGACAGAAGTTTCACTTTGGTCCATATTTTCCACTCAGGTCAATAAATCTTGGTATTCACCTCAACAGAAGTCAATATCAGATGATTATTAATTCATGGTATACTGGACTACCAGCCAAAACTACAACTTAACATATAGAAACACTCCTGCACACCAATTTATGTTCAAATAAATACTTTGAACAAAAAAAATCACTGAATTACTTTATATATTTAATGGAAAGAGAGAATGACTTGCAGATACTGAACATATGAAAGAATCTGATATTGTTCTAATAAACAAAAAATGACTCCTTTTATCTCACAATTTAACATTTTGCTTCTTTGCTTATAAATTCCATTTCTGCTTGAACTACTAATGAGTTTGTATATCTGTAAATGATGACATGAAAAGAGGGAGAGGAGAAGAGAGGAAAAAGGAGACAGGGAAATAGAAAAAAAGAGGAAAGAAAAGAGAATTGGGAAGGAAGACAGGGGAAATAGTATGTACAAAGGGTACCAAAGAAGAAATTGGTCAGAATAGTTGAGAGACATAAAGGACAAAATAGCAAAGTAGAAGACGGTAATAATATCAGACAGAAAAAAAATTTAAATATCACTGCTGCTTAGCTTTATATTTTCATAAATTTCAGCAAAAAGATATTTATTTCTTTCCAATATTTTTCCCCATTTTAAAAGATGGTTTGTCCAACTCTAATGACTTACACATCATAAATATTCTAGTTTTTCATTCAAGATCTAAAATGCAAAAAGCTATTAACTTATATAAATAACTCAAAGAAAATTTAAAGCAAATATTTTTACACAGTAAATTTAGGATAAGTTCACTAAAGTCTTCAAGGATATCTCAGGTAATAAAGGGGGAAATAATTAAATATTATTATTAACTGAATATTTCATATGAAAATATGGCATTTTTTATTTCCTATGAAAGTACACTAACATTTAAAGACAGACTGCCTGCAAGAAATTGTTCATCAACATTAGAAATTGACAAGCGTATCAAAAGAGTTATTGATCTTATAGTGTTTTAGTCTAGACAAATTTGCAGGAAAGCAAGTGCCAACTAAGACTGATAACATTAGCCAATTGATATTACCCAGGGAGGGCTTTTACCCATTAACTGGGCTTAGGCTCCACATTCCTGAAGCACTGCATTTCTGGTCTTCACTGTTGCTTTTATAAATCAAAACAAGGTTAAAAATATCTGTCTTTGCCTTACAAAAGTTGAGATTTGCCAGAAGTTTCTGATTAGTGTTTATATTAACTGAGCACTTCATATTCAATAAGATATTTTTAAATGCAAATTTATCTTAAA
>JAQZBX010077581.1:0-14253 GCA_029593785.1 Cabassous unicinctus
TATGCCAGGAATGGGTTGGCTTTTACAATAAGAGTTTATTAACTTACAAGTTTTGAGTCTGAGAAAAATGCCCCAATCAAGGCATCATCAGACTATGCTTTCTTCCCAAAGACCAGCTGCCAGTGATCCTGGACTCCTCTGTCACATGACAAGGCACATGGTGGCATCTACTGGACTCTACCTTCTCTTCTGGATTTTGTTGCCTTCAGCTTCTTGCTTCTGTGGCTTTTTCTCTCTTTGTTGGAATTTTATTCTCTTATAAAGGACTACAGTAAGAGGATTAAGACCTACCCTGAATGAGATGTGTCACATCTTAAGTCAAGATCCTACTCACCAAAAGATTCAACTTATAATGGGTCCACACCCACAGTAATGGAGTAACTTTAAGAACATACTTTTCTGGGGCCCATATAGTTTCTTAACCATCACAGTTGCAGATAGGAAATCTGCTCCAATCTCTTAATTTCTGTGATCTAATGACCCTCTAAAATCTATGTTTCTAAATCTCAGAGTGCTCAGCGTGCAATAGCTCAGCAAACAAGGGTCTCCAGAACCATGCTGGATTGCCACAGTTGATGAGTCTCTGAAGAACATTCAAATGGTGGAATGCTTAGGTGTTGACATTTTTTTAAAAAGTAATAGAAAACCTAAGTCTAACATCTCAGCACCAAGGGGAAATTCTTCCATTAGAAATGATAGGCCTAAAAATTGACATAATTTCTGAGAGATATTTAAGTATCTCTGGATAGACCGAGAATTAGTCATGGCAGCTCTGTCTACACTGGAGAACTGTAACTTAAAAGAATGTGATGGGAGGATTAGGAAAGAGTTTGAAATATTGTAAAATCAGGACCTCAGGGGAAATGATTAGGTGAAGGACACCAACCACAGAAAAATTGAGTGAGTTTACCTGTAAATTGTTTTCTCTTCAAAGGACAATATGGAAAGAAAATGAGCTTAGCAACAGAAAGGGTTCAAATCAGACCTAAGAGAAACATAAGCTATTAACTCCTTTCCTAGAAAATTTCAGGCTCTGCTTAGAACAACTTTCTGAAATAAGTGAATTGTTCATTCACTTATTAATGAACAGCTGTTAAGAGTGAGTGCTGAGGAACCATGCAAGGCACTGATGCTTCAGTCAGGAGCAGACCCAGGTGGTCTCTACCCTCCTGGGCTGTAAGAACAGTGGTGGCAGCAGTCACTGGTGCGGTACATTGTTACCCGGAAGGGGGAAATGTATTAGAGAAGCGGTTGCCATGCTTTTCATGCCCAAAGATCCCTTTTATTATTTCTCCTCATTCTCAAGCCTCATATCTTGAAATATGTTGCCTTCCAAGTGAACTGCTTTAAGCAATAACTCATTTTTAAAGAAAAGTAATTTATAACTGTGAAAGAAAGCTTCTGATAAAATTAATTAATCAGTGTCATCACTCAGTGTTAACTTTGGCCAAAAGCAAAAACAAACACAAAAATTTTAGCATTTTTTTTACTTGTACATTATTTCCATAGTTATATCACAATTAATCTTAACTAGGTATTTTGAACTATAGAAAATAGTATTTGGAGCCCTATATTGTCACTGGTATTCCTTAGGAGTCCAGGGATACTCAATTGATCAGCATCAATATCTTTATTCTCTAATTGAACAAAGAAGTACCTACTACTTCACCAACTGCCACATATGCTACAAAGAATACAATCAAATGCTTTATACGCCACATAAATGCCATAAATGCTACAAAAGAATAAAACACGGTCAAAGAGATAACAGTAACAATGTAATACAACTAAATTGGTAAGTTACAAGAAATCTTAGAGGGTTTAGAAGATAAATTCACTCCTGGTGGGAAGTTCACAGGTGACTTCATGGGGGAGGTGGCATTTGAGTTGAGTCTTTAAGAATGAGGAAAAGAATTTCAGGCAGAGGGGATGGGAGGAGTAAATATACAGGGTCTTTTCAGGAAAAAATATAGTCTCTGTTGGACTGGACAACAGGTAGAATTGACAATCACAGAACAAGAGAGAAATACACTGAGAATTGTGCTTCATCAGTGTTACTCTGGAAACAGGCTATAGGATGCATTGGAGCAGTAGGCAGCAGAAACCCCTAAGATCAGGGAGATATGATCACCATTGATCATGCATTGGTGGTCATTCAGTAGAGAGTAAGAAAGGTCTGAATTTGGATGGTAGCCATGATCTAGAATGGAGAGAACAGATGCTAGGGTCATTTAAGATGATCAAGATGATTTGCCATATTTGGAGAGCAAGGATGAGGGAGAAGTCAAAGGTACTGCTGATGTTTGTAGAAATGTATTAAATCACAGGGGGAAAAAATCTCTTCAGGGACCTTTTAACATAAGAGATACTAAATTAGGGACTTTTAAGCTGAGACTCTTTGGAAATACCTTAGTACAACTTAGGGTAAGAGGAGGCTGAGCAGCAGAAGCTTGGGGCTCTACCTCCTTCAACTAGATGAATTCCACATGAGATTTTACTGCAATAAAATGGGTTTCACTGCTCTAAAATGTTTGAGAAACACTCTGCTGGGGCCTCCCAAATTAATATTCTAAATCATGACAAGTTTCCAAAATGTTACCCCAAATCTTGTCCAAATCAGTGCCTCCTAGGTAATGTCAAGCAGCACACACACCTACCTCATTAGTTCTATAGAACTGATGGGAGCTACTGAGGCTCTGAGCATCTCACAGCAGCTCCAAACACAGGCTAGGAATCTTTAAACAATTGGTGCTCTCCTGAGAGATATTTTTATACTTCCTGTTCCCTGTCTGATGATATTTTTGGCCCTTTCCTAGGAAGTTAGGAAATTCCACTTTTGTCTCAATCATTACCTGGGAGTGCTGAGGAAAACAATGAAGGAGAGCTCTGGAGAAAGGATAGGGTGGTAGTGGGTAGACCAGTTAAATGGTATCTTTTGATCCTCAGAGGAATGGTTAAATGCTTGTTAAGTTCTTATTTTTCTCAATCAATTATTCCATCACAATAAGCATCTTCTTACCATAAATCTAAACCACAATTTCCTACCCATGCCCTGAGCTGAAAAGATAACTCTCCCCCTATGCCCAACATAGTATTGCATCTAATCCACAGTCTAAAAGAAAGATTTCCATTATCTCCAAAGACCAAAATGCTTCTACCATGAATGTTATGACTATGGGAAGGGAGAACATAAGCATTACAAACTGTATTTTACCTTTAGTTTTTCGTTTAAATTAATAAAAAAAGAAACAAAACCATGGTTCCCTAAGCATTTCACAGTGTCACAGAGACAATCAACAAGTCGTTTATTATGCTTTACAGCATATTTGCAGAACATTTAGGGAGAACTGGTTCTCTGATGAATTTGGAAAGCCTGCTATATTCCTTTCTACCCATAGCTGGAAGAGTACAGCTTTTAAAAAGCTATTGATATTGAGCATGTGTTATTCACAATTGTCACATATTGAACTTCCCTATGGCTTCTAACTCAGTTGAAAAATAATGTTAATAGTTATAAGTATTTTATGGTTCACAAAGTGTTTTCTTACCTATTTCCACCTTTCATCATCTCAATAATCTTAAAAATTAAGGAGACCAACGGTTATTAATCTAATTTATAAATTATGGAGATGTTAAATATTTTGCCTGAAGTCTCATACCATGGAATCTTACTTGAGACGTTGAGAAGTTTCATAGAATTCTAGGCTGTTAGGATGGGATAGGGCATAGAAATCATCATGACATCACTGTCTTTGAAACAGGAGGAAACTGGAGCCATTCCCAAGGTCCCACAGCTGGTCTGTAGAACTAGAATCAGAATCAAATTTCCTGGCTCTCAGGCTAGTCCTCTTCCCTTAATGCATCACAGAGCATGGATGTCATGGCCAGAACAAAGAATGCAGATGAGGAACACCCAGAGATCTCTGTACTGGGACATGAAAAAGAAATTAACGAAACAGCATCAGATGAAAGCATATACACGTTTACCTTCTTGTTATGCCTTATGTCTTCTTCTGTGCCTTAGTCCTAAGTAATTTAAATACTACAATATTAAAAGTTATCTCGGCCTTTTATTCATTATATTTACCTCAATTTTGAATTTAATTTGTAACGACATCATTCATCCCTTTTCTTTCAAGGGGATTCCAGGGATATTTTCTTTGACTCATATGTCTAATGACCCCTTAAACTTTGCTTTCAACACCTAACAGTATCAGCTACTTAGAAAGAAAGCATTCAAATCGAATAAGATTTCAGAATTTCTGGCTAGAGTTTTCTGATTGTCATATAGAAATAAACAGTACATCCTAAATCTTGAAAGAAAGAGAGATAGAGAGAGCAAGCTTTCAGAGAGGACAATAATTCCTTGTTTCAAAATAATTGAAAAATTCATTTTTAAAATTCTCAGACTGTATCATGTCTGATATTCTCCCTGCACACAGTGATCATTCAAGTTTAAGAAACTTCCCTACTGTATAGCAAAACAACTGATATCTGAGGAGCTAAAGAAGAAAGTTCATAATGGAGCCAAAGGGGTCTCTTCTGGTAGCCATACCGCAGCGCCACTTTCCAAACCTGTGCTATCATAATTGAGTTCCAATGTCACCACTTTTATTCAAAGAGCTTTATCACTGCTGATTTTTTTTCATAGCACATTGTTTATGTAGTTTAAAAACATAACATGCAAAACTCATCTTACCAGGTTAAATGCATGCATAATTAAGGACCTATATCAAAGATATTAGAGTGCTAGCCTATGAGAAGGGCTGGGGAGGGGAAAGGGATCCGGATTGAAGGGTAAAATATAAAAAAAATAAAAGCAAGGACATATATAATACAGGTTTCTCGAAGAAAATCTGCCAAATCTCAGGAGAACTGTAACTGGCATAGTGCAGGCATTACCCTACAGATAGCATCTGCTCAGATGTGCCCCAAACCTAATAGAAGGTGGAGAATAACGGGGACATCAAGGGATTTGGGGCAGCCCTCACACACTCTGCAAAACAGGAAGGGTTCTGGGAGGCAGTGGCAGCTCTAACTCGCTGGCCACACAGTGGTTCATTTCCAAATGATAGATGCTGTCAGCCCTTATTCTCTGCCCTGGTCCTTGAAATATGAAGGATCCTCCTTATGGTGAGAGTAATACTGTGTTTAAGGTGATAGTAGTGTCTTTGCAAGGTCAGAGTAATAATCTTTATGATGGAAGGTGCTTAAAACCTCTGGGTTTTAATGAAAGGGCTGGGGCTCTTCCCAGACTCAAACAGTATTTTCGATTATTTTGGCAGATGAGGCACATTTTTCCTGTGCCCTGTGTTTTTGGACCTTTAATATATCAAAATGTTCAGTGGAAATAAGCATTTTGTTATTTTTTCTGTTGAACATTTTTTATCTATTCTTCCATTCAGTCAATTTGAAACCTGACAAATGTCTTAGTTATAAGACATTATACTGTCATCTTAGATTATCTAAGCCATATTGGTTTTCCTTTGATACAGTCATCTGATTTGTTTTTAATCTGCTAACGTAAGTTCATATTCATCTAGAAAATGCCTCTTCTCCTCAAAGTCATGGAACATGAATTTACTTGGAGCTTAGTTCAAATCATCTAAGAAATTTACAAATCCCATAAAAGGATTAAAAAAACTGAATGTAGTCCAAGATTTAGAGTAGGACAGTTTTTCCCATCCTCTATTTCAGCTTCTCAGTGACTAGGCTATTAACGAAGAGTATTGAAAACCAAGCTCCTCAGATCTTTGCTTTAATTCTTGACAGATGGTAAGTCAATTAAATCAAACTTGCAGCCACCCAGAGAACCACAAAACTAAGTATTTCCACCATTCTCTTGCTCAGTTCACTTTGGTCAAAATGCATTAAAAATGTTAGAATGAAAGAGGATAAAATAAAAATATACTCTTTTTAGAGTTGAATGACATACCCCCATACATAAGTTGTCACTTGAAAATTATTGTGGCTTCCAAAATTCCAAATTTCAGGTCACATGAGAATCACTCATGAGATCCTGATTACCAGGGATGAAGGATGCCTGCTTTGGGCAATGAAACATCAAAAGGAATGTAATTTTGTGCCTCTGTACCTTAGGGGAAGTGACTAAAAAATGCCCTATGTTTTCCAACCTTTTCGCTTCAGCTTTCCTCCTCCCAGAAAACCCTGCATAAATGCCATCTCCTCCAAGGAGCCATTTTTCATCCATCACCATCACCACCACCACCCACATGTTAAAAGTAATCTCTCTCTTCTCTTCACGCTGTCTCAGCATTCCTCTGTACTTCTACTATGATTCTTAGCACTTTCTACCATATATTACAATATATACCTTAACTGCCCCCATCTGAATTCCTTGAGGCCAGTAGGAGCCATGATTCATCTTCTTATTCCCCAAATTGGCTGGTCAAATGCCTTTAATATGGTAGTAGTAGGTGCTCAAACAAATAGTTTATGTATCCCTTAATTATTTGAATACCTGCTCTGGGCCAGACCCTGGGCTGGGTGAGCAGCGTTACATGAAGCAGAGAGACAGAATGCATAAATGACCACAACAAATACTGAAAGCCAAACTGTTGCCTAGTTTTCTACTTGTGGCTTGTGAACATTCTGACATAATTCTGTCATATAATTTTGCCGAACAAATCAGGACTCAGCTTGACCTCAATAGCAGCTCATGGCGTCCCTAGGCTGCTCGTTCCAGGAGCTCCGCACTGTGGGAGAGAATGCCTTTTAAGCTAAAAGCTTTGTCTTTCCCACTGTATATGGAAAAATTGACTATGGAGAAGGTCTAGCAAAGAAATGTTTATATTGGAACAAGCCCCATCTCTAAATCTGGGCTTATTGCTGAATGGTATTTTGTTTCCTTGGATCAGGGAAGGGGTCTGGAAACATCTGTAACTAAAGTATTGTTTGAAAATCAGCACAACTTTTTTCCCCTCCAATGACAGATAACAGAATTGCTTTAAATCAAACACTCTCAACCTTCCCCATCCATTTCCTTTCGTGAGCATGTATTATTTTGTTGTCATTAAATTGGCAGTGCATGGAATAGATTTGTAGAACTGCAGTCAGTGCGGTCTCCTGTGCAATCACTGCTTTTCGCCTTATTTCGTGACATGTTTGTGTATTTTGCCTTCACTTTTACAAACATGCTATAACAGAATGACTATCTGGATTGCAACAGTTATTTGAGGGGGGAATGTAAAGCTATAAACATGCTGTCAGATTGTAAAGTAATTCTGAAACTATCCTCTAGAATTTTTACTAAAAAGAAATGTGCTGATTATGTATGCCATTTATTAATGTAAAATTGAATGAAATAAAGATGTAAATTAGATAGTATTTCACAAAAATCTCAGAGTGAAATCTTAGGGGAGGGAAATTGGGGGAGATAGCATAAGAAATACCCTCAAATAATATGAAAAGGGTGGAAATTCCATACCAATTTTGAATATCATTCATATTCTAAAAAGAAGTATCTTATGAACAGTTGATCAAGTTGGAGTTAAAATTTTATTTCTATAGATTTACCACTTGTTGGGAAAGTTTACTTTTGTTGTTTCTCCTTTAATTAGCTCCCCTAAAGGAAGGCTCTAAATGCTCAGGATGATAACTCATTTGCTTTGCTTTTGGGAAGCAGTTGCTGTTTGGTTTATTTGTTTATTTATAAGCTGTTTAAAAATGATCCTGTCTCCAGAGTCCCCAAACAGACTATCACTCTGAAAATCTTGGCTTTTGGCCTGAAGATCCAAGTGCTTGCCACATAGTAGAGATGTGAAATATTTGCTAACTGAATTCTACTGCCCACAGTTTACAAGTAAGGACACGGTGGGTAGAGCCTGATTGTCAATTGTGTCATAACATTTGTCTTATAAAATACCTCAAAGGCAGAGTGTGGATTCAACACACAGTCTTAAGTTTTGAGCCAGTCACAAACCCTCTGTGGGTTCTAACCTCCTCTAGTATTGAAGAACAAAGGTGTTGGCTTCGTGATTCAGTCAAAACCTCAGTGCTGGTATTTTATTAGTATAATTTATGGGCCATAGATTTCCTGTTAGGTGAGGCCAGATATATGTCAAGCTGCCTACATTCTACCTGATCAGACATCTGCTTCTGATTCACAAAGGGAAACACCTGCATACATGCTGCTGTGTATTACACAAAGGAGTATCCTTTCCAGGGTCTATTGTCAGATCCCTCAAACGGAATGAGGGAGGTGTCAGGAACACAGCTGGATGACGTGACCAGCTTCTGACAAGAGTTGACTTCCCTAATGAATGTTCTACATTATTTTCTCAGTAGTATATTTCTGTCTGCACTATATAAAAACTACTCAAATCTAAAACACCAACTATAAATTATATTTAAATTAAAAATAATTGCCACATGCCAAACCGAGTAATTACTCGTGGGCCATGTTTCCTATCCCGACTCACCACACATTCAGGGAGCAAACCTGAATCAAGGCTCAAGAGTGTTCTTTCCCTCGTGCCTGGGGGAGTGGAAGTAAGACCTTTTGATGGCGGTGGTACTCACCTGTGATAGGAGGAAGGCGCTTCTAGTGGGATATCTTCAATGAGATTCTCGATAAACCTGATTAATGTCAGCAGAGTTGATTTTTTTCCCCAGATATTCCTGGGAAAGGTGGAGGTGGACAGCACAGGTCTGTTTTCAACCTTAGAAGAGGTGTGAACTTCAGCAGTACTTCCGCATTTTTGTTATCATTAAAAAAGTGTGGTTTGGTGGGAAGAGCACTACAGGTAGCATTAACTCGATGTAAATGACTTTTGATAACCCCCTGAGTTTCGTAGTCTTCAGTTTTCCCACAGTTAAATGAGGGATTAAAGTGACCACTAAGGCTGCTGTCAGCTCTGGCATTCTGTGATTCCATAACACCAGATCCCTTCAGTACATATTTATTAAGTCCTATGCTATGCAAGGCACCGAGGACACAGCAAATCAGATTAATCCAGTTTCTGTTCTCAGGGACGCAGGACTTTTGGAGAAGAAAGACAATGAACAGTAATTTTAAGGGTTATTTCCATAATGAGTGAGGGAGTTGACGTTCACTGCGGAGCTAGCTCTCAGTTAGAATAGAGAATGCTGGCATTGGCAAGGACAAAAGAAGGGAGGAAACTAACTCCTTCTCTGCTCCCCAATATGCACAATATTAGTTGATCGTCACAACCACTCTAGGAGATAATATGGCTACTACTCCCATTTTTCCAAAAAAGGGAAACCGAAGCCTACTGTTAAATTACATGGGCAAGGTCACCCAGTGGCAGAACTGGAACTGGAATCCAAGTGATCCAGTAATTTGCCCCACTCCATGCTGTTTCCAAAGGATATAAATATAGGAAATCATGCCCAGCCTAAGAAATAGATCACAGCATATCACATCAATGCACATGATCAGGAAGCTGGGAGAGATACATTCATTCGTTCAACAAATATTTCCTGAAAGGCTGCATAGTAGGCAAATAGGGACTTGATCATGGATGCACATGTGTACATTTCTTAAAATGCCAAGAAGTAGCACCTAAATGTATACATTACTTGGGGGCGGGGGGAGTGTTGTAGAACTATTAGAAGAGTAAGAAAAAAAGAAGAAAGGATTTGAAGTGAAACTTTTTCCCTTTACCTATGAACTGCCTTTCATTTTTTAAATTTAACACTTAATTCACAGCAAGTATACTGAGAAACCTATCAAAATTGATTAGTTGAAAGGAATCCTACCTTGAAACATAAACCCTTATCTATTTTGATTCCCTGAAAATATGCTCAGTCAACTGAACAGGGGGAAGTGCCACTTATCTCAGATCGTTGTAAATTATGACGGAAGAGTCCCAATAGCTGAAGAGCAGTTCACCTTTAGATAGTGCCGTTTCAATCCCCAGATGGATTGAATTCAAAGTTAGCTCTTTTCAGTCCTTCATTAGCTATTTCAAAAATATGTCTTGTAAGAGGCATTTATGTCCTTGCTATTTCCTAATTATGACCCCAAATGAGACCACTTAAAAATTTTTCTTTTCTAATAAAGGTTGACTTAAGCTTTTGTTTCAGGCTTCAAAACCATCTTAACTAGTAAATTAACATTTTAAATTGAGCTTTTGAAAATTTGGTTAAGGCAACTTGATTATTTGAAAGAGACCTTGGCGTAGTACTGTCTGAGAAAATAAGTCAGATGTCATTTCACCCATCTGCTGCATAGAGAACAGTCCCCAGACACAGAGCTCCCAGTCCCTTACTTCCTGTTCTTGCTTGAACACCTCCTCCTACCCCCTTGGGATTGATAATGAGGTGGTTACTCTCCACTGCTGCCCTCCGTCCAAACTCTGCCCTCCCTCACTGACTTGCTCAGCACTGATGGGCGCGCGAGTGGGAGAAGGGAGAGGTCGGGTACTTCTGCCTGCTCCCCCTCGGCCTCAACACTGCCTCTTGGGTAGAAGACCGGAGACTGCAGCTCCCACCAGTGGCCCCTCCTCCACAGCTCTGGCTCTTCCTGGGTTACTGTACCTTCGCTTTCCCTGTGTCCCTTGGTCCTTAGCGATGGTAGCATCTGTTTGCCATTTTTTCCAGTCTCCCATTGCCTCTCCATTGCCTCTTCCCTTACCTGCCCACATTTCTGTAGATCGTCCATCCAGTCAGGTCTCTCCATTTGAACTATCTGAGGTAAATTCTGTTTCCTACTGGTTCTCCATCAGTGATGACTCCTCTCTGGAAATTCATGGCTTTTCCCCTTTCCTTTCTGCTTGGGGAAGCCATTCCAAAAACATCTACTTCAATCTGCTGTTTTAATTCATAAGTCATTTTACCTTACTCTTAGGGAATATGGCAAAGCAGTTATACATTTTATTTAGCAAACTCTATAAACAGAATGTAATCTTACATTCCACAATTCAGCTTCATTTGGTTTGAATCATTGCACAATCTTTTCCTGATTCCCCTTTTCACCTCTAGGTCAGTTGGAGAGGGCCACCTTTGGCCTGAGTTTGTGGTCACTCTGTCGTGTTGTGCCAGTCGAAGGTCAGAGACGGTGGGGCTCCCATTATTGGTTGTCCCTGAAGAGTGATGACTGGCTGAGCTTGGGCCCCAGCTCCCCTCTCTGGACAGAAAACCGGCCCAGGAAAACTTTCAATTGGAAAATAGGATTATTGTGCACATTTATTTAAGCATCTTTTACCTCTTTCTTAAATCTGTAAGACCCAAATAGAATACATAAATAAATACCCTAAAAGTTCTCTGGGTTGCACAGGTAGCCTAGGACATGTAGCTTCACTGCTAGAATGAATTAATTAGTGGAAATCAAATTAAGCAGTCATTTAAACATTTTAGAAAAACTTAAAAGCTGACGCATACTTTAACTGAGACGTGCATGCAGACATGTGAAAGGCTTCCAAGTAGGAGGGGGAAGCTGCTAACTGCAAGATGAAAAACAAAGGAAGACCAAATTAAGCAAGGAATGTTCTTATGCTTATTTTTTAACTGTGTATAATGATAATGATATTTAAAGTGAATAACAAGGAAGTTAGGGAAATTACACTCAAGCATCTGAATCTATTGTCAAGCCCACATTAGTCACTTCCTAGAGGTGAGGCTTTAGAGACCTCACCAGGTCTAGACATGGAAATCCAACATCCAACCAACCTAAGGGGGATCTTTTGCTTTTCTTTCTTTTCTCAGCTTTTTCTTTTTTTCCTTCCTACTTTCTTACCTCCTTCCCTTCTTTCTTTCTTCTTTTTCTTTCTTTCATGAGTATTTGTGTACCCACTATCTAACTTAAAAACTAAAATATAACTATTAAAGTTGAAGCCCATACCACCTTCCTCTGTTTCATTCCCCTCTTTTACCCTCAGAGGTAATAACTTTCCTGAATTCTAACATTCTCGTTCATTTCATTATACTTTTCTTAATAGGTATACATCCCATGACAATGTATTTTATTTTATGTCATTAAAGATTTATTGATTTATTTATTTACTTTTATCCATTTTCACTCCTCCCCCCCACCCCCGTTTTAGCTGTTTCTGTGTCCATTCGCTGGGCAATTCTTTATGTCTGTTTCCTGCCCTCTTTTCTCATCCTTCTCCTCCTGTCTTCACTGGGATTCGATCCTCAGAACCTCCGATGTGGGAGAGAGGCGTCCTACCACCTGTGCCACCTTAGTTCCTGGTTTTTCGGTGCATCTCGTCTTGGCTCTCCCTTGTGTGACTCTCCTGTTACATCATCATCTTGCTGCATGGTTTCGCAGGACCTGACGGCACACCCGTGCATGGGGGCCTGGCGGCTCACCCACACATGGAGCCTGGTGGCCCATGTGCCTTCTATATTTTTCTTTTCTTTAAATTTTTACCAGAAGGTCCTGGGGAGTGAATCCAGGTCCCTCCATATGGGAGACGGACACCCAACCATTTAAACCACATCCATCCCCCAGCTATATCTCTTAAGATTGACCAAAGATACCTAGAGTTACAGTCATTTCCCATACAGGATGGTCATATAATAAATCAGGCTTAGTTTATCACCAGCATTCTAAAAACCAGACCTAGGGAGAAAAACTAGGTCTGGGGACACATGCATGGTTTCTAATATAGCAAATTTAGCCTACCCTGATAATCACAAAATCAGGACAGTGAGACAATGTATTTTATAGATTAGTTTGCATCTTCTTAAATGTGATATAAGTGATATCATACTGTTTATATTCTGCAACTGGCTTTTTTCCTCAGTATCATATTTGAGATATTTGCTCATGACCAGGATATCTCCATTTGTGAGATTTGTCAAATTGTTCTGCAAAGTGATTGTACAACTTGTCCCCATTGGGCTCCTTCTTTACAGATTCCAATCCATATTTTCAACAAACATATTTTCAGCATCTGCTCCCTATTTGCTGTGATACATAATGAGGATACAAAGACAGTGTTCTCAAGGAGCTCACAGGGGTTTCAGGGAGACTGAAGTGTAAATTAAAAATTGCAATATGCTCTTGAGCTCTGATGAGGTTTGCACAGAGTGCCACGTGAATATGGAGGAAGACTGGTTCTGAGAGACTGAAGAAAGTCTTCACAGCTAGTGGAGCAGACAAAGAGCATCCCAGGCCTCTGTGATAGTATGTGCAAGGGCATGAGGTGGGCAAGAGTGTAGTATATAGAAGGAAAAAAGAAATATGGGTTTAATTAGAGCAGAGGGAGCAGATGTTGAGCCTAAACTAGGTTGAGGTTGGATTGTAAAAGAGCTTTGTAAGTCATGCTGAGGAATTTTATTTACTCATGTAGGGAATGAATGAAGAGCCCTTAGAAAGTTTAAAGCAGAAAAGTAGTATGATGAGGTTTTAACAATTAATTCTGGTAATAAAGAATGGACTGGAAGGGAGAAAATCTAGTAACAAAAAAAGCAGAATGGATGTTATGATGATAATCCAGGAGAGAAATTGCATGATCCTGAACTACACGGTGGTACTGGAAACAAAGAGAGGGAATTATCTCGGTAAATATTTCAGAGACAGAATGTTAAACTCTATGAAACAATGGCAAACAAAGGACAGAGAGAGGTGGGAGCAGTCTAACCCAAGAGTAATAAGGGGGTTGAATTGTCTGTAGAGGATTTTAAAACATTAATAAAACACATTATTACCCAGTGTGCCTTTTATTACCACCAAGTACCAGCTATCCCAAACAGTGCTGGTGGCAAGTCTCCTTCCTAAATCTTTTGTTGTCTAAGTTCTAAGCAGTTGCTGTGATTACTGTTGAGTTTTAATAATATAGCAAGTGTGTGAGTTTCAAATTAGCACATTTTAATTATGTAACCTTTAATAAACATTGCATTTTACATGAAAATTACTTCAGAGATTTTCTAACTATACAGTCCACCCCAACACAGATGCATCCATTATTTTAGAGAGCAAGTTTGTAACAGTTCAGAATTGTGTAAAGTCACTTCTGGCTTGAGATTCTAACTCTGGGGTATTTCATATGCCTACATTTAAACCACAAATTTGAAATAAATGATGATAGCACAGTGATGGAGAAGAAGAAGAGACAGAGCTTGAGGGCTTCAATCTTATCATTTAAACCATTCTCTAAGCCTTGAGGATTTCACTTTTTGGAAGCCTTTCTGAAAATCACTTTAATATAACTTACATTAATGTAATCTAAAAACATTGATCCATTACTTTTCCCCTTCTGTGTACTATAATCACAATCATTGACTGAGAAATTATATATGTATACATATACACACACACAC
>JAQZBX010077582.1:0-14252 GCA_029593785.1 Cabassous unicinctus
AAATAATTCTAAAGCTTGTTAAGAAAAACTAGTAATCCTGTACCCCTCACATCCCCTTTTCTTCTCCAGGCAACCACTTTGAAATCTTAGCCAATTTTTTGGCATTTACATCCATATCACTAAATTACTATAAGAAGTACTTTAAAATATAGAAGAAATTTTAACTTAGAAAAAATTCCTCTTTGATACCAAATACATGATCCATAAAAGAAAAATAATTAATATTGGACTTCCTAAAAAATAAAAACATTCAGTTTTTCAAAACAGACATTTGGGTGAATGTTAATAAAAGCCACAGGTGGGAGAAAGTGTTTCCAAATAGTACATTTGTTAAAGGAATTGTATTCAGAATATATTAAAAAGTCTCAAATTTTAATAATAAGAAAACCCAATTTTTAAAAAGAGGCAAATAAGCACATGAAATATGCTTGACATCCTAAGACATTATGAAAATGCAAATTAAAACAACAATGAGATACCAGTACAGACCTCTTAAGATGGCTAAAATTCAAAAGACTGACCATACCAAGTGTTGACAAGGATATGGAGGAAATGGAACTCTCATACACTTCTCGTGGGAATATAAATTGGTACAATCACTTTGTAAAACAGTTTGAGAGTATCATAAAAAGTATGATGTATATATGATCCAGCCATTCCATTCTCAGAGTTTTTCTTAAGAAAAATGAAAGCATATGTCAATTCCAAGTCTATACACAAATGTTCATAGCTGCCTTATTCATATTAGCCAAAAGCTGGAAACCAATCCAATGTCCATCATCAGATGAATGGATAAATAAACTATTGTACAGCCTTACAATAGTAGCTGCTCAGCAATATGAAGGATTGAACTACCAGTATACGCTACAATATGTATGAATCTCAAAATAACTGTGCTAAGTGAAAGAAGAGAGACCAAAAATTATATTCTGTGCAATTCCATTTTTATCAAATTCTGGAAAATGCAAACTAAGTAGATCAGCGGTTGCCTGGGGATGGCATAGTGATAGGAAAGGAATGGGAAGGAGGGAATACAAAGGGACATGAGGACACATTTGGGGTTGATGTATATCTTCATTATCTTGATTATGGTGATGATATCACAGATGTATGCATATGTCAAAATGTATCAAATTGTATACTTCTAAGAGGCATGTAGTGGTATATCATTGTGGTTCTAATTCGCATTTCCTTCATGACTAATGAGTTGGGATCATTATAGACTTGGACCCTTGAGAAAAATCTTAGCTGGGCAGAGAATTTTGGATGCCATTGTGTAAGAAACATTGACTCTGTGGATTTGAGTTCCTCATTCAGGCAGGACATGAGGCATGGGGAAAGAAGAAGCCTCTGATGAATGGCCAAAAAAGTAAGGTTTTTCTTTGATGAGGCGCTCTAGGTCTTACTGATATCAAGAATCAGCCATGGTTACAGACTCAGTAGAGCTGAGTGATGGCAAACATACTTTCCAAGCCTTTGTTCTACTATATCTAAAGGACATTTGCATCTAACTGGGAGAAAGTTCCAAACCAGACTTTGAGGCTTTGTGGGCTAAGCATTGACCTTGGTTAAGCAACAGACTGGAAAGACCAATGACAGTTCACAGTGTCCATCCCCTGATCCTAGAGAACTCCTGCCATGGAGTCTCTGATAACAACAATTCTCTTGACAAAATGGCCAGCAAGTTTGCACAGCACTTGTATCATGGCCCACTGTAGGAAATGCAGGGGCTGGTAATTTTCTGAGAACAAGAATATGACCTTATTGGCTGTGGCTCCAAAGGCAATTCTCTGGGACCATTTTTTCCTAAAAGGGCCCATGAGATCCAGAGTTCTGTGGACAAGTAAAACAGCTTGTGAGACCAGAATGAAGTTCTGAGATTTTCTCACAGTTCATCTCCAAAGTAGCCATCCCTCTCTGCAGAGGGATTATTGGGAGTTGAATATTTTGGTTTATCTGGAATAGACCGATGCCCTCTGTACCAGGTTTGGGGCTAGGAATGTGTGCAGAGTACCAAAGAGAGGAAGGCAAACTGCTTGTCCTCAATGAGCTGTAAGTCTAGTAGTGGCTCAGGCAATGACATGAGGTAATGATGACATAAGGTAAATGGAACTCATTCCATTTATGGGAGGCAAAAGCAGTATGCCTTGAGAACCCAGAGCAAGAAGTATGTCCTAGACAGGTTTGGGGTACCCTGCTCTGCACCCAGATACCATCTCTGAGAATTGTTTTTCCAATGTCCCTGATGAAGCTATGGGTGTTGGTGGCTCTTTTGGTACGATGTGGTCACCTCTTCCTAGTCCCCTCTGGTTGGACTGTGGGTGATCACCATTGAGAATGACCAATCACATACTTGCTCTGCTATTTTGAATTTGTTTCCCAATGAGCCTGAGTCAGTTAGAAAGTCCTGTTCTAGAAACTCTTGCCAAGTTGGGATGAGTCAGTGCTAGAATCCAGCTAAAGTCAGAGGGAAGCAGAGATCCTAAATCAGATAGTAAAGTCATGTGACAGTGGAAACTGGAAAAATGGTGCTGAGGGGGTCCCAGAGACACTGAGAGGCAGAAGGAGGAAGAAAGATGCAATGTCCCACAGAGGTTCATTTAAAAATCTTCAGTTCCCAGCTGCACTGACAGTTTCTGTGAGATCTCTAACTTTACAAAAAAATCTTTTATTCTTTTTTCCTTTCTGTAAGCAAGGTTTAGCAGATAGCTGTGTAATGAAACAGAAAGAGGTTTAACTATCTTGGACTAAACAACTCCAGTTGGGAGAATAGAAAATGCTTTCCCAAGGCCAAGCATTCAAGCTGGGCCTTCAAAGAAAAAGCAGGATGGTGGAGGGTATGGAGAGCCACGCCTTGCAGGGAAGGCCAGGGAGAGAATCCAGGTCTCCCCTTCCTGTGCCATTTGGCTCACTCTTCTTCACCTTCAAGGCTCAACTTGAGCAGCACCTCTTCTGGTGAGCATCTCTGAGCACCACACACCATCTGATCCCCCAACCTGAGATGCTGCCTCATCTGTGCCCTCTTGGCACTAAGTTCAGGTACCCATTGCAGCACACCTCCCTTGTGAGATTGCCTGTTTAGTACACAATAAACTCCTGGGTGGCCAACAGCAGAGGCATTACAAAGACAAGGTGCACAGTGCACATTTGAGGAAATGCCTTTTGCTGAAATGTGTTGAATTCCCATCAACACATTACAGCTGTAGCACTTAAGGGCTTTGTGTCATTCAGTTACCCCATCTTTAAACCAGCGATGGAAACCCCTTTTCTTCTTATAGCACAGAGCCATTGTGGATGACAAATGAGGAGCTGCTTTATAAACTGTGGAGTGCCACACACCTGTGAGGGGTTCTTATTTGTTGAAGATGGTGGCCCAGAACTTTTCAGAGAAGCAGAGGTTTTAATGGGAATGTGGCCAGGAAACAAGTCAATTGTGCCATTGCCTACTAATTCAAAGCAGTTGTATGTGGTGGATATGGAATTCCTACTTCCTAGGATGTCCTGTTCCCGGCTCTACCAGCCAAATGCCCAGGATAGGGTCTGAAGTCCTTCTTAGCCCCAAAGCCCAATCTTTCTCTGTGCCCCATCAATGCAGCTTAGACATGGCTGATGGGTTCTGTCTCCACCAGGGGGTTGTGTCCAGAATGAGTCCAGCTGCTGCTCTGAGCCAACACTGAGGGTCCTTGGACATTGTTGTTGGACTTCTCCCACACCACTGTCCAGGTCACCCTTAGCCTCAGTCCTGACATCTTGGCTTCTCCCCCTTCTCCAAAGCCCAAGTCTTAGGCTTCAGCATATGCACACCTTTAGCCTGCTCAGGTTATGTCAGTCAGGTGACTGGTGAGAACACCAAACTAACTTGGGATAAGCTCTTGTCACTTGTTAGCTGTGGGTTTTTGGCAAGTCACGAAACCTCTCTCAGTCTGAGTTTGCTCATCCATTACCTTCATCAAGCTAGGCTGGCAAGAGGATTTATCAAAGTAATGTAAGCAATAAAAATATTCAGTGCCTAGCTCATAGAGGGGGTGCAATAACTGTTAACTGCATTATTATTAATATTCTTATTATTATTAGGTGATGAGTCACTGATATGTACAATTAGAACTTATGTAAAAATGTGGTAAGGTCTGAAGAGAATGCAGACACTCAGAATAACAGAAATAGAAGGACATGAAAAGCTGCCCCAGTCCAGCTGGAACTCCTGCTATATGTTCATGGCACCATTCCAACAATGTGGGGTCCCAACCGTGCTGTCTCCATTGATGAGGACCTCTCTCCCTACTGCCTCTAAAGGCATCCATCATCCTGAGTGTAGAAAAACTTTCATAGAGTGGCCTGAGTCCCATGAGGTGTTTTGAGTATTTTTGAGCAGCCCTGGATGCAGAGGGTGCAATCACTTGAAGCCAATTCTGAACTCTCAGAGCTTTGGTTGAAATGGGGTAGGAAGGGGCAGGGCCATCCATGGGGGTTATAGAGGTAGGTGGAGAGGAGGGTCCTGGGAACCATCCTGGCCTTACAGCTGATGTTGACCCAACCACAAGGTACTGCAAGTAGTAAGAGTAGACCCAGGAGCAACTCACATGATGACTCCAAAGTGGTTTCCCAGGAGATAGAAAGTATCATCACCCTGCCTATGATACTCTTGCCTTTGGAAGTAGGACAAGGCCAAGATGATGAAAAGCTACAGGAGGAGAAGATGAAAAGTCAGTGGAGAAACACATCCTTAGGAAGAGAAGGTGGGGAAGCAGGGTGCACAGTATGTCTTCAACTCCTTGTATCCCAGGTAATTGTAGTTGGCTAAGTACACTCTTGAGCTCCCAGAATGCTTTACTCTGAGCTTCCCTTTATGTTGTGGGTTCAAATCTAGTCTCTGTCATGTACTATCTTGGAAGGGGACTTAACTCCTCTGAACCTACATTTCTTTATTGGTAAAAAGAAGATTCTAACTGTCAGTTCAGAAGCCCTACATGTCTTTTTATCTGTGGATTTGGTCATGTTCTCAAGCACTCAGTAGTAGAATTCTCAAGGGCAAGTGAAGGTGACCTATCTTTCAGAAGAAACATCATCCTCTGAATGAGCTGATTAAATATTGCCTAGCAAGAGAATTATAGCAAATTTCATTCATTCAACAAATATTTACTGAACACCTACTATCTGCCAGTCATTTTGTGAAGATAGAGATAAATTTCAAATAGTTACAAAGAAATGTACAAACAACACAAGCACATTATGGCAAGCTATGATGGAGAAACAGTGGGTAGGATGGGAACTTGTCAAAAGGGCTTTTGATCTAGCCTTTGTATGAGGGAAAAGAAAATGTCAGATGGCTCCCCAAAGGAGGGGAGTGCCTGATATACTTGAAGATGGAGCATGAGTGAGCTGGACATGGATGGGTATTGTAGACATAGGGAATAGCATTTGCAAAAACAAGGTTTGGAAAACAAAATGTGGGGGGAGGGAACTAGGAGCCATCTATATTACTAAAGGGTAACATGCAAAGAGGGACAGGGAAAGATGAGACTGGAAAGGCAGACAGTGGCTTCAAGCTGTTACAGAGCTTCTACTTTTTCCTCTGATTGACAGGGACACCACTGAATTGTGGAAAGTGAGGCAGGGTTACCTGTTGAGTTCTGCATGTTATGAGACCATTCTGGTGTCTGGTGTGTATGCAACTGAATGGGCAAGAGTAGAGTTAGGGGGTGCGGATGGGAGGCTAGTGCAGAGGTTGGCAGGAGAAAGGACAAGGCCCATACTGAGAAGTGGTTGTGGGCATGGAGCAAGGAAGATGGACCAGGGAGGTATTCAGGTGGTGACATCTGTAGGACAGATGACTGACTGGATGTGGGGGTAAAAATACAGAGGAGAGAAAGAGGATGTCCCCACATTTCTTTCTTAGACAGCTAGTGATTTAGAGGTGACACACATTGACATGGGGGCACAGGAGAAATATTTGTGTGAGAGATGCACAGGTGGTCATGTGGAATTAAACAGCCTATTCATCCCCCAGGCAGAGGTTTCCAGGAGGCAACCAGAGCTCAGGAGGGAGGCCTGGGCCTAAGAGGCAGATCTCAGAGCTGGAGGCAGGGATTCAGGAGAGAGATCAAATCCAGGAAGTAAGTACAGTGAGAAGAGCTGTGAGCTGGGGACAGAGCCCTCCAGGAAACATCAACACGAAGAATGAATGAAGAAAGAAAATTCCACCTAAGAGCCTGAGACAGAGAAGCCAGTGAGGTAGGAGAAAACCTGGATATGGGGATAACATGAAGCAGGAAATGGAGAACACTCTCAGTCATTTCAAATGTGGCCAGCATAACAGTAAGAAGAGCACTGGAATGCCTCTACTGGGTTTAGCAGTAAGGGGGTAGCAGTCAATCCACAATAATGATTTCAGGGGAAGTTAATGGCAAAATCCAGACTGGAGAAGGGTGAGGATGATGTGGCAATGTCTGGCCTTTGAAGGTGCTTGGTAAGGCTTGCTCTTCCCTTGCTCTATTTCTCCTTTTTGAGATGTGCAGATAACCATCTCATCCACATGAGTCTTCTCTTCCTCATCTACCACCCACCTGGCACATGAGCAGCAGTGCTGCTGGAGAGGGTCAACAGCCAGGGCAGCCTGGAATCACCAGGAATGCAGCATCTCCAACTTGCAGTGGCTTCTCAGCCAGACCTGACATCCACTCACTCAGGCTCCTCCTCTTCTCACTCTTCAGAAGTGACCTCAGCCCTTCACATGCTCTTAATGACCACCTATCTGCAGAAGACTCACTCTTTTGAATCTCTGGCCCAGACCTTGCCCATGAACTCCAGAAATGCATATCCAACTACAGAGTTGACATTTGTTCTTCATGAGTCAAGGCTTCAATACGTCTGAAAAGGAACTCATTTTCCTCCCTGCTTTTTTCCTCCATCCATGCCACCCCTACTCCTCTGACTTTCTCAGCTCATGAATGACAGGCCACACCATCCTTCCAGTTATGGAAGTCAGAAACCCTAGAATCACCCTTGACCTCTCCACTCCCTACTCTCCTCACCAATCCTATTGCTCTCATCACCTGACCATCTCAAATTGACCCCATCGTTTAGAAAGAGCTAGCTAGCCTCCCACCTGGACCCCTGCCACAGTCTGTCAATTGGAATTCCTGTGTCCTCTCTTGTCTGCTTCCAACCTGATCTACACATTGCACTGCAACCAGAGTGATTTTTAACACAGTAGTCTGTAAATACAATGAGGAAACTTATGGAGCTCAATTATAGAGTATACATTAATAGAAGACAGAATGTGGGTTGCAAAGCAAGAGCTGATGCTGAATGTATGTAGAAGGTTGAATAAGGTGGATTGTAAATATGTGGAAATTGGTAGAGTTGATGGTAACACATTATATTGAGTATAACTAACTGCAGATTTATAAATATTATTGTGGCTGAAAAGCTACAGAGGTTAATGTTAACTGAAAGACTGCTATGGGATAACATAGGGACTGCATAATATAATGATTTTCATGGTAGATGAGAATTGTGGTTAATAATATAAATACAAGAATGTTCTTCAATCACAAGGTGTTAGGAATATAGTGAGCAGGGGCTGAAGTCTCTCTTCAGACCACCACCATGCCAGCAGAGGAGCTGAAGTCTACTCTTCAGATCCCTCCAATGGGAGAGCTTCCCAATAAACTTCCTGCCTGCAAACAACAACAACAAAAACAACAACAACAACAACAACAACAAAGAATATAGTGAGCACCGAAAAACCAGGAAATAAGGTGATGCAGGCCATAAGATGTCTCTCTCCCACATCGAAGTTTCTAAGGATTGAATCCTAGTGAAGACAGAAGGAGTAGGATGAGGAGAGATGGCAGGAAATGGACACAAAGAGTTGCCCATCAAATGGACATAAAAACAGTAAAAACAAGGGGGCAGGGTAAAAATGGATAAAAGAAAATAAATTAAAAAATCCTTAAAAAATGTATAGGGGAGTAAGATACAGTCTATAGGTAGTAGTAATACTTTGATGATGCTCTTTCATAATTTGATAACAAATGCTTCACAACAATGCAAAGTATTTGTGGTGGGGTGATGTGTGGGAGCCCTGTATGCTGTTATGTATGTTTATTTTGTAAGTTCACAATGTTTACTGAACACTTATAGTTTATGTATGTTCATGCATGAATGATATACTTCAATAAATTGATTAAAAAAAAATAGAAACAGAGTGGACATCATCATCCCCAAATCCTCAAGAATGGGGAAAGAACAATGGACTAAAGTACACTTATTATTATTCTATTATAGACTTATTATTCTAGCAGTGGAAGAACTTTTATTATCAATATAAAGGCAGTGGCCACCAGAGGTTCTGAGGAGAGGTAGAGAGAGTAATAGGTGTAATATGGGACATTTTTGGGACATTGGAATTGTTCTCCATGACATTGCAATGACAGGTACAGGCCATCATACATTTTGTCATAACCTATAAAATTGTGTGGGGCAGAGTGTAAACTATAATATAAACTCTAGTCCATGGTTAGTAGCAGTGCTTCAATATGTGTTCATCGATTGTAACAAATGTACCACACTAATGAAAGAGGTTGTTAATGTGGAAAATGGGTGAGGGTGAGGGGGTGGGGCATATGGGAATCCCCTATATTTTTATGTAAGATTTATGTAATCTAAAGCTTCTTTAAAATTAAAAAAAAAAAACTTTAGTGGGAAAGAAAATATTTAAAACTATCCAAGAAATAAATTTCTTAACATTATGTAAATGAACATTCTTAACATGCAAATAAACTGAGATGGATTTTTAAAAAAAGAATATATTGATACGTGGGGAAAAATACAACTAAGGTAACTTATAGACTATTGTTGAGAGTAATATTGTAATAATTTTGAAGCAAAGACAAAGAAGGCCTATATCTATGATCAAGGTAAAAATTAGAATATGGGGTACAGTTTTATGAGATCCCTTCTTGGTGCCAGCATTCAATCTCTTCACTCCATAAAAGGGCCAAGAATCTCAGTTCCAGAATAAGCTTTAGAAGACCCTCAGATCTAGACACAGGTCCACAGCTCCTGCTTATTTCACTGTCCCTACAGTCCAATGACTTACCTTACTGTAATTCCCAGAGATCTCAGGAGTCAGCTGAATCTCTAGACATACCTCATTCTCCTCCTTCTCCTGCTCCTTCTTCTCCTCCTGCTCCTCCTCCTCCTGGACTCCAGCAGCATCTCCTTCTCATTCTGGACTTCCACTTTTTCCATTGTCCCCTGAAACCCCCACATGCACTCTTTCTCAGAGTTTCCATCACAACTTCTCGTTGCTACTCTACAACTAGTGTTGGGTGTTCCTGTGTCACCTCATCAACCTGGACAAGAATAGCACCAACAAGTAGAAGACCATCCTGGTGAGCTGGGTGTACAGGGTAGGCCCTTGGTCCCCCTCCACTCAACCGTCTCTGGGTACCAAAGTCTCCCTACTGACTTCCCTAAAATGCCAGCTCTTATCTCTTGGGATAGCATGTCCACCCCTTGGATGAGGCAGAGGGCCACCGTAGCTCCTTGCCATACAAAGGAGGATATAAAGCAGGCAGCCTCACTCTTACTAGTGCTCACTGAGGTTGCTTCATTGGGGGCATATACTATCTGTCCTCTGAGCTCCCTCCAGCTCTGGGATGCTGATGCTCTAAGACACAGTGTCCACTTGCTCAATCCTGCAGGAGCAGTGACCCTCTTCCTCGCCTGTGTGATTGGATCCAGATGCTCTCTCTGGCATGCTCATCTGAGTATGTGTCTCTCTCTGCTAGTCTCCACTCTGAGCCCACCAAGCCCTGACTCACCAAGGATCACCCCTTGCCTGCACTCTTTTTCCCTATAATCCACACAGATGCTTTGGATTCACTTACAGGGCTTGTCTCAGAGGACACCTACAAGGGACTCTTCTGCAAAGCACAGCTTTTCCAGCTGGATTGACCTGGATTCAAACCTTGTCTTGGCCCAACCCACAGATGGGCCACATGATAGACAAGATCATGTCATCAGTGCTCAGAGCCTCAGTTTACTTGAATGCAAAATGCGGTCAGTGACTCCAACCTCATGAGTCAGTTAAGGATTAGAGCAGAGGAACTGAAGGCACCTAAAAAGCTAGGATCTCTGGAGACCTGCCTGGCTGAGTGAGCACAGCCCATGGGTGAGGCATCTGACCATCAGCAGGAATGGTGGGAATGGCTGAGCCAGTGACTCTGAGTCCAGGTATGAGGCTGGGCTTGGTCACCTTGAGCTGTTGGTGCTGGTTGCTCACCTATAAAATAGGATGATTCACTGAGGGCCAGCAGCCCTCCTTAACAACAGTAATTGTCCCCCAGAACTCATTCAGCCCTGGTTGTGGGGCCCACTTCCCTGGGTTCACTCACATCCACTCACACACCAGCTGTGGACAGGCTGGACATTCAGTTCAGGGATTGTGTCAGCAAACATGGAGGGAGGGAGGTGGAAGAGGAAGGGGAGGGGGCTGCCTTTCCTTCTCCTCCGCCCAGACTCACCTGCCTGCCTCCCGGTCTCCCTGCTACTAGATGTTCTCTGTGGGTTCTCGGAAGTGCAGGAGGTGGCAAGTTATCAGGTAGCCACCTCACCCCCACCTCTTCAACCCCTCTATTCAAGGCTCTCCATGCCCACCAATGCCAGCACCAGAATGGCCCCCTGGCTGTGTTCTAGGTGACCCCAAGTTTCCAGGTGTGGGGGAGGCACAGGGAGGGCTGGAGGCATGTGTCATCAGATGGTTCCTGTGAGCAGAGTTGTGGATGCATTGTACATGTGTGCATGTGAGTCAAGCTCACATGCACCTCCGTGTGCCATGCAGCTACCACCAGGCATAACTGCCCCTTCTCGCATAGTCCACCTTGTCAACCTAGGTAGTGATAGGTCATGGGTGCATGTGCTTCCAGATCCTGCAGCAGGAGCAGTGATCTGGAGAATGCTGCTCACACCTGCTTTGTACCTGGGTGGGGCTTGAACTTGCCAAAGACTCTCCCTTCTCACTCCGACCTGAGCATGAGAACATGAGGGGAACATAGCAGCAAGGTAGGAACATTGAGCAGCATACCACTGTGCTAACGATGGGAGCTACATCAGTGGTGGCGGCTGCCAGGCTGCTGCCAGGTACAATGAGCCCTGACCAGGATAGGTGGGGGGAGTAGAGGCCCTGCCTAGAGCCCAGAAGCAGGTCACCAGTTGTGAGCAGTGAAGATTGCCCTGGGCAGGGGAGGAGTGGCCAATCCTGAGATTGAAGGTAGATTCCTGGATGAGTGCCCTGTCCTGTATCACCTAGGGTGGGAGTGATAGAGTATCAGTCACATGCCAACACCCAGCCAACCCTTTGGAGACAACCTAGCATGTCCTCTGAAAGCATATTTACATACTTCCATGTCCAACTACTTAGTATAAAATTTGGAAACTGAGGCCCAGAGAGAGGGTGGGATTGGCCCATGCTCAGGGGTGGGCAGTGCCCAGAAGATAAGGTAATGTTACAGCCTCCCAGTGAGGGCTCAACACCCATAGGGTTTCCTACATAGGCAGAAACCTCCAGAGGTTGTCTTAGGAGCAGGAGCCAAGGGCAGCCTCAGAGCACTTACCTGGTGGATTGTAATCTGGGAAGATTCCTGGGTCAGGGCTTCTCCCACAAACAGGTGGTCCTTTCCTCCTCCTCCAACTTCAGGAACTTCTCTAGTTGGAAAGTGAGGGATGAAATCAAGGGCTGCTGCTTCCTTGGGATCAGGGCTTTGAGTAAGTGTTGCTGCTCTCACCCTGCTCAACTGAAGGAGAGGGCATCAGGCCTGCTCTCAACTATCAAATCATTTCCAATTATGAGCACTCAAGTAATATATGGACAGTCAAATGATAGTACAAGAGCTCTATGACCCAAGGCAACAGAAAACTCTCCTCTGGCACCAACACCCCCACTGAGACATCAAGAATATTTGGGAAAATTGACTAAAGGAGGAATGTTCCTGCTGTGCATTGGTCTTTGCCTAAGTAACTCCAAATAGATGTTATTCAAACAAAGGTCAGTCTTTGATGATCTAGGACCATGGACCACTCTACTCATACCATCCCTGCCACATGAGTCTGGAGACCTAAACCCAGACCAGCCCCTTTCCTAGCTGCATGAATTTCAGCTTGAAATTTCCCTGGTCTCAGCCAGAGAGTTATGATGGGAACTGACTCTGCCTGCAGAACAGTGGCCTGGTTTGTGGATACATTAAGCCAGGGCATCCTTCCTTCAAGGAATTCCCCCATCCTCCCTGGGATGGAGGGCAGCATGAAGTGTCATATCACAGCCAGAGCCAGACTCATCTGCACACATGGCTGGGATCCCAGCTATTCAGAGAGGGCCCTCCCAGGGCCACTGGGGCTACTCTGCTGACACTAGGGATGGGTGGCATGGCTAGTCCTGTGATCTTCATTAGATCCAGGCACGAGCCTCACCTGGTTGCAAAGACCCCAGCTTTGAGCCCAGGGCCCTGTCACACATAATCCAGAATCTCCATATCTATCCCTTTCTCACTCCTGTCCAATGACTTGGGAGCCTCTCCCTCCTCTTCACTCTCCTCTTCCTCATTTTCCACATAATCACATATCAGCTGCCCTTTCTGACCATCTGCCTTGGCAGGGCTGGAGAAGAAAGCTGGGGCCAGAAGGAAACAAAGACTTGTATGTCCTAATAGAGGTGTCCTGGTCATTTCCCTAGTTACCTAGAACACTGCCCCTGTGGTCTGGGGAACCTGTTCAAAATGACAGGTGTTGGGGCTCAAGCCATCGAGGAGCTGCTTTGAGAAGTATGGGGTGGAACCTGGGAATCTGTGGTTTTTAAATGGAGACAAAAATCAAAATAGACAGGTTTGAAATCCATTGACCTAAAAAGCCTTGAGCAGGGTTCATGGTCACCTGAAGAGAGTACAAGCCATTTTGATTGACTGCATTTTCCTGGTACAAGGGTCTTTTGGGGATTGAATCATGTACTGCACAAAATAATCAGCATTCCTATGGTGTGACCCCATTTACTAATAGAACCTTTTGAAGGTCCTATTATTAGTTAACGTGTGGACTCATTTATGAGTAGCATCTTTAAAAATCCTATTTTTAAAAAAGGGGAAAATATCCAATTTTGATGAGCTCAAATGGAATCACTGTGGGCCTAAATCCAAATGGCTGAAGTCCCTATAAATAAAGGAACTTGGACATAGAACCCAAAACCAGACACTAGGAGAAATCAGAAAGAGAGAGAGAGAGAGAAAGAGAGAGAGAGAGATTGTCATCTGATGGAGACAGAAATGTATGTACAAAGCACTGCCCAATATTAGAGACCCTGGGAGAAAACAAACACTGCCAATACCTTTGTTTGGACTTGTAGTCTCCAAAGCTTTGAGCCAAAAAAGTTCTGTAATTTGAGGCATCAAATGATCTTGGGGCAGAATCCCAGCTGGGACACCTTAGGTCTGCCCAAAGAGCATCAGGTCTGAAGTTTCTGTAAATACAGGTGTCAGAAGAGATCAAAGATTTGTGGGCACTGAGGCTTTAACATTTGGGAGGTACCACCTTAATGAAGGACATGTACAGGTGCCTGCAGCTCCACCTACCATGGGCCACTGCATTTTAATCTTCAGGTCAAACCTTATTGGCCAAGGCCTCCCTCCCCTCATGTTACAGTCCAACATCACCCACAGTGTGGCAGTTTGAAATTATTTTATGAATACCGAAAATAGAAAGATTATGTATTGAAACTAACCTCTTCCTGTGGGGGTAATACCCTTTGATTGCAATAAATTCAGTTGAGGGTCCTTTGATTAGGTTGCTTGATAAAATTGCTTCAGGGCTTTGGATTGGACTATGTCAGGGAGGCCTGACTCAGGTTGAGTCTCCAACCCCTTGCTTGGTCTGATATGAGTGAAAACACAGAGATACACAGAAAACACAGGATATGTATTCTGTCATATTTGCTCCTGGCATGCTGAGAATGAATGAGGAGGCCCAGTAAGAGACAAGCCATAAGCCAGGTTTGCCTACAACAGCAGAAAGACAGAAAATTTGGCAGAGATTGGTGGCCTACTTGTTTCACCTTGTAGGAGCTGACTTTCATGAAAAAGCACCTATTAAGGTGCCTCCAGTTGGATTGTTCACAGTCTTGTAAATTTTCACCCCAAATTTGTCCCCTAATAAATGGCAACCCATTTCTGGTACTTTGAAGTGGCAGCCCTTTGGCAAAC
>JAQZBX010077583.1:0-14252 GCA_029593785.1 Cabassous unicinctus
GTATGGTGTATCTTTTCTTCATCATTTTATTTTCAAACCATTTGTATCTTTGAATATAAAGTGTATTTACTGTAGACAGCACATTGTTTGATCATGTTTTTAAATCTCTGTCTTTGGTTTGGAGTGTTTATTCAGTTCACATTTGATGTTATTATTGATATTGTCAATTCCAGTTGCTATTTTACTTTTTGTTTTCTAAATGCCTCATGTCATTTTTTGGTCTTAGTCCCTCCATTACTGCCTTATGTACATGTATATAGATATTTTATAGTGTACAATTTTAATATCTTTGCCATTTCTTTTACTATATTTTTGGGCTAGTTTCCTCATGTCTGCCATGGCTGATGAAACTAACATCTTAATTAATAACAATCTAAATCACATTAATAACTTAATTTTAGTAGTACAAAAAAGAAGTCGTTGAGCCTATATATATATCAGTTCCCCTTCTCATTTGTATTGTTATGTCATGCAAAGTTTGTCTTTATATACATTAGCAGTCATCAAAAAACACTCATAATTTTTATTTTATGTAGTTTTAAATTAAATCAGATAGAATAAACAGAGTTTGAAAAAAGAATCCTCTGACAAATGAGTAGACCAAGACTAAGTTGCTTCACAAGTGTATTATACCAATCATTCAAAGAAAACTTAGTACAACCTTACAAAAACTCTTCCAAAATATTTAATGGGAGGGAATGTTATGAAATGTATTCTATGAAAACATCATCCTAATATCAAAGCCATATAAAAATACTACAATAAAAGCAATTTACAGACCAATGGATATTCTGCACATGTGCATGATTGTTTTGTAAGTTCACAAGTTCTTTGATAAAAATATATTTTTAAAAATGCTTACTAATCCAATCCAAAAGCACACTGAAAGAATCATACACCATGATCAAGTGGATTTTATCCCATGTGTGAAAGGGAGGTTCTAAACATGAAAATTAATCAGTGTAATACACCATATTAGTAAATCAAAGAAGAAAAATCACATCATCATCTCAACTGAACAACAACAAAAAAGGACATTTGACAAAATACAGCATCTTTTCTTGATAAAAACTTGTGAAAGATAGGAATAGAAGGAAACTTTATCAAAAACATAAAGTGAATATATGAAAAACCCATAGCTAAGATTTTATTCAATGGTGAAAGACTCAAAGCATTCCTGCTGAGATTGGGAACAGGACAAGGATGTCCCCAGTCACCAGTGTTGTTCAAAATTGTGTTAGAAGTACTAGATAGAGGAATTAGGGTAAGAATAGAAATAAAGTCACCCAAAAAGGAAAGGTCATTATTGACTGATGACTTGATTCTTGTACCTAGAAAATCCCCCAAAATACAAAAAAGCTACCAGAAGTAATAATCAAATTCAGTAAAGTGATGGGATACAAGTTTAAAATGCAAAATCAGTACCATTTCTGTGCACTACTAATGAGCAATCTGAAGAGGAATCCAGGAAAAGAATCTATTTACTAGAGTGCATAAAAGAATCAAATATTTAGGAATAAACTTAGTAGAGAACATAAAGGACTTGTATTCAGAAAACTACAAAACATTGCTAAGAGAAATGAAATAAGACTTAAATACAAGGAAGAGCATTCCTTGTTCATGGATTGGAAGACTAAATATCTTTAAGATGTCAAATCTACCCAAATTGATGTAGAGATTCAATGCAATTACAATAAAAATTCCAACAACTTTGTGCAGAAATGCAAAAGCCAATTATAAAATTTATTTGTAAATGTACAGGGCCCCAAATAGGCAGAAATATTTGGAAGACTCTCACTTCCTGAATAGCTACAGTGGTAAAATCTCCATGTTACTGGAATAAAGATAGACATTTTGACCAATGGAATTGAATTGAAAGTTAAGAAACAGACTCTCACATCTGTGGTCAAGTGATTTTTGTGAAACCTTCAAGTCCACCTGGCTGAGTAAGAACAGTCTATTGAACAAATGGTGCAGGGAGAATTGGATATCCATATCCAAAAGAAAGAAAGAAGACCCTTATCTCACAAATAAAATCTCAAAATGTATCAAAGACCTAAGCATAAAAGCTGGAACCATAAAAATTGCAGAAGAAATAGAGGGAAATATCTTCAAGAACTTGTAGAAGGTGGTGGTTTCTTAAACCTTACACCTAAAAACACAGACAATTAAAGAAACTTATAGATAAATAGGACCTCCTAAAATTAAATAATTTTCATTTTCAAAGGAATTTGTCAATAAGGTGAAATGGCAGACTACTCAATGAGAGAAATTATTGTAAAACCACTGACTTGATAAAGGTTTGATATTCATGTTATAATATATAAAGAGATCATACAACTCAAAGAGAAAAAGACAAGAAAAAGAATTTAAAAATAAGCCAAAGACTTAAATAGACCTTTTTCAAAACCAGAATACAAATGACCAAAAACTCAAGAAAATATTTTCCACAACACTAGATATTAGGGACCAAAATTAAAATATGTATCATTTCAAAGCTTATAGAATTGCCAGTAGAAGTCCTGGAGAGGATGTGGAGAAATAGAACTCATTCATTCTTTGTTGGGAATCTAGAATGGTGCAGGATATGTGGAAGCATGTTTGGTGATTCCTCAGGAAGCCTAATATAGAACTGCCATATTATTCTCAGCAATCCCACTACTAGGAAAATATTTAGAAGAACTGAATGTAGGAAAATGAACTGACATTTGTTTACTGATGTTTACAGCAGCATTTTTCAAAATTGCTAAAGATGGAAACAACCAATGTGTCCATCAACCAAAAATAGATAAACAAATTGTGGTATATACATATAATGGAATACTATTCAACTATAAGAAAAAAGTAAGTCAGGATTCATATTACAACATGGATGAACCTTGAAAATAATACATTGAGTGAAATAAGCCAGAAACAAAGGATAAATATTGTGTGATCTCAATATGAACTAAATTCAATGAGTAAATTCATGGAGTTAAAATTAGGAGTATAAGTTATAGGAGATAGAATTGTGTTTCAGAACAGGGACCTGATGGTTATTGTATGTAGAAATTTTAAAAAGGTGATTGTAAAAGTGTGGAAATGAATAGAATTAATAACACATTTTAGTGAGCATAATTAACACTGTTGTTTTTGTGGCTGAAAGTGGCAGTCTAGTCATGTAAATGCCAACTGAAAGAAAGCTAGGGAATAATCTATTTTCCCATAACTAATTTACCATTTCCATTTAAGGCCTCATCATATGTCCCTTTAGCATTCATATTTATATCAACAGTCTTCAAAGCAGTCTAGGATTTTTCTAGTAGGCTCATGAGAATTCTCCTACCTTCTATCCATTACCCAATTCCAAAGCTATTTCTATATTTTAGTGTTTGCAATAGCAGCACCCCACTCTTGGTACAAAAACTCTTCTCATGTCCTGGATACCAAAACAAATACCATGAAATGGGTTATCCTAACCTAAACAATGAGAATTTACTGACTCACAGTTTGAGTGTAGGAGAAATTAAAAAAGAGAGAGAGATGTCTGTGAATTGAGGTTTTCTTCCTGAAAATTGGGGTTTGGGGACTGGCTCCTGGCAATACTTTGTCCTTGGCTCCTCTGTTACCTCTCTTGGCTTCTCAGTTACATGGACTTACAGCTCCTGGCTGCTCCCTGTGGCTTTCTATCTTTCTGGGATCATCCTTATAAATCCTTCAGTAATAAGATTGATCCATCTTGATTCAGCTAGTTCCACCAAGCTAATATAAACTCATGAAAAGATCCCTTTTGCAGGGGTTGACAGTCACAAGAATGCATTAAGTTTAAGAACACATATTTTCTTGGATAAAAAGATCCAAACCAATATACCAATTACAAAATTAACAATGGATTTAAATAGACATTTCTGAATAAAAGGGATGCATTATCCAATAAGCATATGAAAAGATGTTTAACATCAGTGGTCATCAAAGACTTTCATATATAATGGACAATGAGATACCACTCCACATCAACTAAGATGGCTGATATAAAAGAAAAGAAAGGAAAATAGCAAATGTCAGTAAGCATATGGAGAAATTTAAAATTTTACACATATTCAATGGGCTTGTAAATAAGTGTAGGCACTGTGGAAATCACTTTGGTACATCCTCAGTTCAATATAAAATTTCCATGTGACCTGGCAATCCTATATGTTGATTATATACAAAATATTTGACATCAGGGAATCAAATTGATATTTGTGCATCAATCCTCAAAGCAGCATTATCCACAATTGCCGAAAGGTTAAAGCAAACTAATTGTCATTCAACAGATAAATGAAAAAACAAAATGTGATATCTACACACAATAGAAAAATATTCAGCTATAAAAAAGAATGAAGTTCTGTCACAGACTGCATCATGAATGGACCTTGAAGGTATGTTGAGTGAATTAAGCCACATACAAAAAATCTCATTTACATTAAATACCTAGAAAAAGCACAATTATAGGAACAGAAAGTTTATTACTGTTTACTAGGGGCCAGGGAGTGAAGAGAATGGAGAATTATTGCTTATTGTCTGCAGAGTTTCTGTTTGAAAGGATTAAAATGTTTGAATGATGGATCCTGGTGCTGGTAATGAAATATTGTGAATGTAATTGATACCATTGAATTTTATACTTGAAATGGATTATAATAAATTTTGAGTTGCATATATGTATATACAATGAATTAAAAAAAAAAAAGTCCAGTAATATATTAAGAGAATAATGCATCATGACAAATTGGAGTGTATCCCAGTATTGCAATTGTTTTAACATTTGAAAATCAATAAATTAATATACCATATCTATGGAATAAAGGGAAAAAATGATGTGAACATATCAATGTTTGGATAAAAAGGAGTTAGAAAAGTCAACAGCCTTTCACAATTTAATAAAAATTAACTCTCAGAAAATTATGAAGAAGAAAGGTTATCAATTTGATATGACATCTTAAATAAATAAAAACAAAATTAAAGTATACTCAACACAAAAATAATGAAAATAATTAGGCATAAAAAAGGATGTCCAATCTGAACATTTTACTGGATGTAAATGCTTAAAATATAAAAAATCAAGAGAAGGAAACAAGGCCACACAAAAGAAGACATGTTGATTACAAATGAAGATGGAAAGCTTTCTTTATTCATAAATGATATGCTTGTATACATATAAAACTAAATAATCTACAAAAAAATTGAACAGACTTATAAATGAATTACTTTGATAATATATTACAAGGTCCATGTACAAAAATTGATTACTTTTGTAAATGTTAATACAAAACATTGAAAATGAAATTTGGAAAATATCATTTATATACCCATCAAAAACACTAATCATTCAGGGAAAAATTAGCAACATATATAAAAGATCTGTGCACTTAAAAGCCTGAAATATTGCTAATGAAGTTAATGAAGGCTTAAGAAATTGTGAAATATATCATGTTCATTAATCAGAAGGTTCAAAATACTATCAGATTGTCTATGTTTGTCTATATGTATTAACCACATTTTCTAGCTTCTGTAAATTGATTCTTTAACATCTATAGGTACTTTTAGGTAGACATGCCTACTTTACATCTGTTATTCTTGATAATTCTTCTCTGCCTGTTTACATGTAAACAACATCCAACTGAGAAAGGCACCATTTTCAAATATAGTCAGTCAATTGCATGCTAACATAGCCTTGCCCTTCCCTTGTACACTTCCCTACAAGACCACAATATGAAACAAATATGCACTTCTGTCTCTCTTTGTGCCCTGTGGCCATTCATGGTACAGTTTGCTGTGACTTTGAATAGACATGCAGTGCCCTGCTCAGGGAACTGTGAGTATAATAAATCTTTAAAACATTTCCAATCTGTCCCTCTCTTTTAATTTGCATCTTGCTTATATGTTTACATACAATAATTAAGTAATACTGTGTACTTTTGGGGGGAGGAAAACTCAGATTTAATGCCCATCCTTTAATCTAAGACTACCTTCTGATTTGAATTTCTGCTTTCTTTTTTTTATGTTAATCTTTTTAAATTATTTTTTTTTATTTTTAAAGAAAGTTTAGATTATATAAATGTTACACAAAAATATAAGGGTTTCCCATATGCCCCACTTCTTCCCCCTCCCACATTTACCCACATCAACAACATTCCTTATTAGTGTGGTATGTTTGATACAATTGTTGAACACATATTGAAGCATTGTTACTATGGATTATAGCTTACATTACAGTTTACACTGTGTCCTGGACAATGTTGTATGTTATGACAAAATATACAATGGCCTGTATCCATCACTGCAGTGTAGTGCATGACAACTCCAATGTCCCAAAAATGCCCCCATATTACACCTATTCTTCCCTCTCCCATCCCTCAAAACCTCTCATGGCCACTGTCCTTATATCAATGTTAAGAGTTTTTCCATTACTAGAATAAAGATAAATCTATAGTAAGATAATAATATGTCTACTTTAGTCCATTGTTCACTACCCAATCTTGAAGATTTTGGGATGGTGATGCCCACTCAGTTTCTATTGGAGAAGTAGCTTAGATCTCATGGGGCAGATGGATGGAACTATCTTGCTTGCATTTTCAGACACTCTTTGTTCCTTGGGGTGGACATTGCCCATTATCATCTCCTAGTTAGTGTACCTCGACCAAAAGGGGGAAATGGTAAATACAAAATAATTTTTATTTGTATAAAAGCCTCCAAAAGTCATTCCAGAGGTTACGCTTCTGCAAGTCACAGCAGGATCTCATTGACTGCCACAGCAAACAGTACCTCAAATAATGGGGCTCCTGAGGGCTGTAGAGGCATCCAGAAACTATAAACAGGGCAGACAGCTCAAGAATATGGCACCCTGTCCGTGAGCCTTACTTTGGTACAGAGTTAGACTCATTTATAGGTACCCTACACCTGGCTCTTCCCTTTTATTTCTTAAGTTTATATTGAAATAACTTGGTTTTAGATTAGACTAAACAGTTTTGAAAAAGAAAAGAAGGGTGGAGTATTTTTAGTACCTGATTTTGTCTATCTCCCAAGCTATGGTAATCATGACTGTATTATTTCCATCAATATAAACAAATGGATCTAATAAATAGTCCAGAATAGATCCACATATTTATAGTCAAATGATTTTCAAAAAGAGACCCAAGAAAAATAAATAAGGAAAAATAGATTTTGCTAAAAATTTATAGACAATCCATTTATGAAACAAGAAAATTAACCTCAAATGTTACTTGATGTTAAGCACAAAATTCACTGGAAAAGTGTTATTGATCAAGATTTTACAGTAAAACTAAAAAACATCTAGATAAAAACAAGAAAGAAAATCTTCAAGAACTTGGAATAGGCAAGTATGTAGGACAAAGACCATAAAGCATAAACAATGAAAGTAGAATTCTATAATATTGACTTCAGGGAAATTAATTAATTTTGCAATTTAGTGAACACTGTTAAGAATTTAAAATATAAGCCCCAAACTGAAAATGTGTGTGTGTGTAGTATAAGAAAAACACTAGTTTTAAGAATATAAGAAACTAGAACTTAATATGAGGACAAACAACTCAATTAAAAGGTGCACATGATTTGAACAGACTCCTGCCAAAAGTTTCATAAGAATGTCCAGTGATATCATGAAAAGATGCTTACTGTCATTAGTCATCAAAGAAATTTAAAGTGAGACAAAATTAACTATAATAGACACCCATTAGAACAGTTAAAATTAAAGACTGACAATACCAAGTGTTAAGGAAGATGTGGAGAATGGAATACTACTCACTGATGATAGTAATTAAAATGAATCAATAAATTTGGATGTTTTGGCAAATTATTATAAATTTAAATATGCACTCCCCATATAATCTAGCAGTGGCAAACCAGAGCATTTATTTAAGGGAAAGAAAACACATGTGAATACAAAGATCTATGCATGGATATTCATAGCAATTTTATCTTTGTTATCCCCAAATTGTTAACAGTCTTAATACCTGTCAACTAATGAATGGCTAATTGTGTTTGGTATATTTATTTAGTGCAATACATCTCATCTTTAAAAAGAAACAGACTGATTTGCAATACAGACATTATGGAAGAATCTTTAAACATGATGGTGGATGAATGAAGACTACTCAAAGAATATACAGATATAAGTTTTTTTTTGTGCTTTGCTTTACTGTGCTTTGCAGATATTATGTTTTTTCGCAAAATGAAGTTTTGTGACAACCCTGTGTAAAGAAAGGCTGTCAGCACCATTTTTCCAACAGAATGTGCTCACTTCATGTTTCTACGTCACATTTTGGTAATTCTCATAATATTTCAAGATTTTCCATTATTTTATATCAGTTAGAGTTATCTATGATCAATAATATCATGCTACTGTTTTAATTGTTTTGGGGTGCCACAAACTGTATCCACAAACTGTGTCCATATAAGATGAAAAACTTAATATATAAGTGCATTTGAATGTTCCTAGAACAACTATTCCCCTTTCTGTCTCCCTTTCCTTGGGCTTCTCTATTCCCAGAGATGCAATAATATTGTAATAAGGCCAATAAAAAACCCTACAATGGACTCTAAGCATTCAAGAGTTACACACCTCTCCTTTAAAATCAAAAGCTAAAAATGATTAAACTTAGCGAGGATGGCATGTCCAAACTGAGATAGGTCAAAATCTAGGCCTTCTGTGACAAACAGTTGCCAAAGTCATGAATGCAAAGGAATAATTCTTCAAGCAAATTAAAACTGCTAATCTAGTGAGAACCAGAGTGATAAGAAAGCAAAACAACCTTATTGCTGATATAAATTTCCAGTGGCCTGGATAAAAGATTAAATCAGCCCAACATTCCCTCAAGACAAAGCCTAATCCACCACAATGCCTTAACTCTTTTCAATTCTATAAAGGCTGAGAGAGGTGGGGAAGATGCAGAATAAAAGTCTGACATAAACAGAGGTTTGTTCATGAATTTTAGGGAAAGAAGCTATCTCCAGAACACAAAACTGCAAGGTGAAGCAGCAAGTACTGATGGAGAAGCTGCAGCAAGTTTTCCAGAAGGTGTAGATAAAATCATTGAATGTATCTAGAGTAAACAACAGGTTTTCAATGAAGATGAAAAAATCATGAAATGGAAGAAGATGCCATCTAGTACTTCGATAGATAGAGAGGAGAATTCAATGCCTGCCTTCAAACTTCAAAGGACAGGCTCTCTTGTTAGTGATGAAGGAACCTGGTGATATTGAGTTGAAGCCAATGTTCATTTACAATAGGAAATCCTAGCTTATCTTTTCTGTCAGTGCTCTATAACAAGAACAACAAAGCCTGGATGACAGCACATCGGGTTATGACATGGTTTATGGAATATTTTAAACCCACTATTGAGACATACTGCCCAGAAAAAAGCTTTCTCTGTAAAACAGATTCCTTTTTCACCAAATGTTTCCTTACTGCTCATTGACAGTAAGCCTGGTCACTCAATAGCTCTGATGGAGATGCCCAATGAGATTAATGTTGTTTTCATTCCTGCCAACACAATATCCTTTCTTTAGCCCTTGAATCAAAGAGTAATTTTGATATTCAAATCTTATTATTGAAGAAATATATTTCATAAGGCTATACCTGCCGTGGATAGTGATTCCTCTAATACAACTGGGAAATCTAAACTGAAAACTTTCTGGAAAGGATTCAGCATTCTAGATATCATGAAGAACATCTGTGATTCATGGAAGGAGGTCAAAATATCAACATGAAGAGGACCTAAGAAGTAGTTGATTCCAAAAGTTTATTCCAAAAGTTGATTCCAACACTCATGCATGAATATGAAGGGTTCAAGTCTTCACTGGAGGAGGTAAATGTAGATATGGTGAAAATAGAAAGAAAACTAAAATTAGAAGTGGGGCCTGAAGAAGTGACTGAAATGCTGCAATCTCATGATGAAACTTGAATGTTTGAGGAGTTGCTTCTTACAGATGAACAAAGAAAATGGTTTAATAAGAAGGAATCAACTACTGGTGTAGATGTTGTGAACATTGTTGAAATAAAAACAAAGATTTAGAATATTCTGTAAACTTACTTGATAAAGCAGTGGCAAGTTTAAGAGAATTGATTCCAATTTTGAAAGGAGTTCTATGTTGGGAAAATGATATCAAACAGCATCACATGCTACAGAGAAATATTTTGTGACAGGAAGAGTCAATCTATATGGCAAACTCCATTGTTGTTTTATTTTTAAAAATTACCATAGCCACTCCAACCTTCAGTAATGAACCCACCCTGATTACTCAGCAGCCATCAACATTGCTGCAAAATTTTCTACCAGCAAAAAGATTATGACTCACTAAAGGTTCTGGTGATGATAAGCATTTTTTATCTTAAAGTATTTTTAATTAAGGTATGTATTGTTTTTAGACATAATGGTGTACATTTAATGGATTCCATTATAGTGTAAACAAATTTTCTATGCACTGGGAAACAAAAAAAAAATTGTGACTTAATTACAATATTCACTTTATTGTAGTGGTCTGGAAATGATCTGAAGCTATTTCTGAGGAATGTATACCTGCATATTCTATGTTTATAAATATATAAATCAAAGAAGTTAAAGGTAATCTACAAATGATAGGAAGGAGGTAAGTGACTCCCTGGGTTTGCAGGAAGAATTGGATTGTCTGCACAAGGCCTGAAGAAACATTAAGGGTAGAAAGAAAGTTCTATATTTTCTATTGTGAGTGCAGTTACATATGTATATATGTGTGTCAAAAATCATTGGACTGTACACATATTGGGTTCATTTTATGAAATGCCAATAACTCAATATATTTCATATCATATATTTTCATTGCCTTTTGGACAATGATTTCCATGGGATCACTATTAATAATGTGGGCAGATAATGAACCACTTGATGTTAAGCATGCCGTGTATGGTACCCAAAGTAATGTTACAAATATCCCATGTTAACACAAATGAACTATCTCCACAGATGTCCAAATATATCCTGGTGAATTCAACTTCCACATTGATAACCACCAGTTTGCAATTTCTTCCCTTAATGCAAAAATGTTTGATCTAATTGTCATTTATGAATATGGCTTGAGCTTTAATTCATATTACAACCAAAAACTAGTAAAGAGATTGAATTGGCAATCAAAAACTACCCCCCCCACACAAAAGCCTAGGACATATGGCTTCAAAGGGGAATTTTAATAAACATTCCAATAAGAATTAATACCAATCCTGCCCAGACCATTCCAAAAAACTGAAGAGGACTGAACATTTCCTAATGCATTCTATGAGCCCCAAATCATCCTCATACACAAAACAAATACAGATACAGATAACTTAAGAAAATCACAGACCAATATCTGTTACGAATATAGTTGTATAATCCTCAACAAAATATTAGAATACCAAATCCAATCACACATTAAAGGCATTATACACCATAATCAAGTGGATTTTTTCAAGGTATGCAAAGGTGTTTCATCAAAAGTTAAACAATTGAGATAAATCACATTAACAGAATAAAGGAAAAAATAATGATCACCTCTATTGATGCAGAAAAGGCACTTGACAAAATCCAGATAAAATCCAGCACTTCTTCATGATAATAGTAATTGAAGAAAACTTCCACAGCATGATAAAGTGCGTATATATTAAAAAACCTCACAGATAATCATGCTTAATGGTGAAAGACTTAAAGATTTCCCTCTAAGATTTTGAAGAGGACAAATATGCTCAATGACACCATTGTTATTTAATATTGTGTAGAAAATTCTATCCAGAACAGTTAAGAAAGAAAAAAGAAATAAAAAGCATCCACATTGGAAAGGAAGAAATCAAATTTCTCTATATGCAGATGACAAGATCCCAGACACAGAAAATCCTGAAAAATCCATAACAAGTTTCATAGAACTAATAAATGAAGTCAACAAAGTGATGTGGTATAATATTAACAATCAAAAGCCATTAATGTTTCTATACACCAGCAAGGGAAAAATTGGAAAAAGAAACCAAGGAAAAATTTCATTCATAATAGTTACTAAAATAATAAAATATCTAGGAATAAATCTAAACAAGAACATAAAGGACTTGTACACAGGAAATTACAAACACTGTTAAAAGAAAATGAAGATGACCTAAATAAATGAATGGATATTCTGTGCTGATATTCTATAAGGCAAAGCATCTTCAATGTGTTAATCCTACTCAACAAAAATTGTATATTCAATGCAACCCCAATCAAAATTCCAACAGCTTTATTTGCAGAAATGGAAAAGCCAATCACTTATGTGGAAAGGTAAGGGATCTCAAATAGCCTAAGCCATCTTCAAAATAAGAACAAAGTTGAAGGACTCACATTTCCTCAACATAAATTTATTACCAAGTCACAATAATCAAAATGGCAGTATGCTGGCACAATTAAAGTTATATGCCAATGGAATCAAGCTGATATCTCAGAAATCAACCTTCACTTTTATGGTCAAGTGATTTTTGACAAGTGGTTAAAGACCTTTCCAATTGAAAGAATAGTCTTTTTAAAACAATGATGCTGGGAAAACTGGACGTTCATTTCCAAAATAATGAATGTCGACCTCTATCTCACACTTTACACAAAAATCAACTCATCATGGATCAAAGACATAAATATAAGAGGTGAAGCAGAACTACCAAACAGCTAGAAATAAATGTAGAGAAGCATTTTCAGAACCTTGTTTAGGTGATGATTTCTTAGCAGGTTGTTCCTAAATACTCTGGATAGAGTTGTAAAGCAAAAAGATGGCCTAAAGGCTACAAATTCCCAAGAGAACAACCACTTGAAGTGCATGAAATGTTTACATGTGCCCTGAAAGAAAATATTATTTTGTATATTTGCAGACTTGAGGTTTGTGAAAACCAGACCCAAAGCCTCATTGTATGAGTGTCTGAATCACAAAGTAAATTGAATTCTCACATTGCACCGTATCTGCTGTTAAAGTATTTTAGACTGGAACTATATTGGAACTCATAATTGGAATGCAGACATATTTGTTGATAATGATGACAGAGGAGATATTGAAACCTTAAATTTGTTGTCTTTGCTAATAAACCTGTAATGTCTATCCTGAGGTATCAGCAACCCAATCTCTAATCTGCCTTGAGGAAATAGCCATGCAACCACCTTAAGAAATTAACCCTGCTGAGCCTGATAAACCTTTTTACCACCTTTCCTGAGGAAGCTCTTACACTTTTCTGATCATATAAGTCCTGTTTCACCAGATGAAACTGCATTGAAATATCCGGAGATAATTGTCTTGTAAGACACTCCTAATTCTTCTCACCATACACCCGTACTATCTCTCTTTTCTTCCAGACCAATAACTAGACTGAATTCCCTTCAGGCCCCCAAAAGCGAGGTACAAAATGTGACCCATGAGGATGTGCTCTACACTGCAATAGAACTCCAAGAATTTTCCAGTTTATATAGACAGAAATCATGGGAATATTAGCAGAAATAGATAGTAAGTGTGCATGATAACTGTGGAATGAACAAAAATGTGTCCGGCTGAATATATTGATATGGGAACAATAAGCAGGGATTGTTTTTGAATGTTTTAGCCTGAGGGGTTAGAAAGAACTTAAAAGTTTGATAGGGTGGTTGGCTGCAGCATGGGCCAAAAGTTGGCCTATATTACCTGAAGTTGAAATGCCAGAACTGCCCTGGATATTGTAGATGACAGAATACCAAGGCTAAGAGAGATTGGAAGGTTAGAGGGGATTTATCATATAATACCTGCTCATCCACCCTGAGAATGTCCAGAAGACACACCTTTCACCCAGACTGTGAGGAATAAATTTGTAAGACCAACTCCATCATCCTTGAAGAGCTCTATGGTCACTCATCACTGTAGATCAGATATTACTGTGGGAAATGTCACCAGTGAGTCTGGATCCTTATACATAATGGGGATCATAAGATCCCAGGTTGGTAGAGTCCAAGTGGCAGCTCTTAATTACCAAAGAAAAGGTGGGCTTGGCTACCACAATGTACAGGAGACTCAAAGCAGCATACCTCATAGTCTGATTTTCAGAAATCTATGGCATGTTTAGTACATCATGAGGTACCTAGACATGAAATAGATGAGCAGTCTACTAATTTTTTCCCTTATTTTTATAAGAAGTAAATTTCTAGATCAAGTGAACAAAAGTCTAACTTGAATTGCAAAAACAGAGTGTCAATTCCCATACTTGAAACCGTTTAAAGACACAGAGCCCC
>JAQZBX010077584.1:0-14253 GCA_029593785.1 Cabassous unicinctus
ATTATGGTTTTTATTTGCACAATACACTTTTATAGGTTTGGATGTAATGTATAATGTATCTATCATCGCAAGATCATGCAGAAAAATTCCAATGCCATAAAAATGCCCTATGATCCATCTATTCTTCCTGCCCCTTCCCTTCAGAACCTATGGTAATGATTAAATTTCAGTTTTTTAAGAATAGAGATTATAGTTACATGAGTAATATTGAGGCCTTTACATATTGGTCTATTTTCCTTTCTTAGGCACTCATATTTTCTCTAGTTATTCTTGCCCATCTAATTGAAAAGATAATAGGATTCGTCAGTATGGTAGATTATTTTCTTGTTTATTGTGTGGGTCTCCACACACTGAGATAACACCCTGTGGCAAGATGAACACTTTCATATTCCATAGAAGCATAACCCAATTGCACCCTATCCCACATATCCCCAACCCTAATGTCCTGCACCAATAAACTTCCTCTGCCATATTACCCTAAAGAACATTCCAACTATAGTAGATTTAATCAAGACCTAAAAATCCCCAGAGTTTACCTGTTCCATCCTCCAACCTGCCCTCTAGTTCCACAGTTAGTCTAATCCTTCCCCACCACACTACAAACCCTCACATTCAAACACCATCCTCCTCATTCACATCTCTGCACCACTGTCACTCCCATCCACTGCCAAACCATCCCTTTCCACCTTATTATAGGTTTTACCTATATTGAAAATCATCTCAGCACATGCTACTCGTTTTCTCTCTCCTGACTTCTAGACTTAGATCTGTGAGTCTGCTCAGTTTGCTTAGATAATATCTGTGAGGCCATGTAATATTTGCCTTTCAGTGACTGCCTTACTTCATTGAATGAAAAGTCTTCAAGATTCATTGATGTTTATACATGTGTCAATACTTTATTCCTTTTTACAGCTGAGCAATATAGCATTGTTTGTATACATACATATGTTGATGGATACATGGTTTGCTTCCAATTTTTGGCAATAGTGAATAATGCCACTATAAACATTGGCGTGCATATATCTGTTTGTGTCCATAATTTCAATTCTTCTGGGTATATACTCAGAAGTAGGATTGCTGGATCATATGAAAGTTCTATAGTTAGCTTCCTGAGGAACCACCAAACTGTATTCCACAAAGGCTGCACCATTCTACATTCCCACAAGCATTGGATGAAGGTTCACTTTCCTCCACAAACTCTCCAACAGTTGTACTTTTCTATTTTTTTAATAGCAGTTAGACTAATAGGTGTAAGAAGTTATCTCAATGTAGTTTTAATTTGCATTTCCTTAATAGCTAGTAATGTTGAGCATCTTTTCATATGTTTTTTAGCCATTTCTATTTCTTCTTTGGAAATGCGTCTATTCAAATATCTGGCCCATTTTTTGTTTTTAATTTTATATACTTTTTTTTTAAAAGATACTTAAATTACATAAATATTACAGAAAAATATAGGAGATTCCCATATGCCCTGATCCTTACCCCTCCCAACCTTTCACACATTAACAACATCCTTCATTAGTGTGGTACATTTTTACAATTGATGAACACATTTTGGAACATTGCCACTAAGCATGGATTATAGTTTACATAGTTGTTTACACTCTCTCCCACACAATCTTGTAGTTATGGCCAGATATATAATGGCCTGTATCTGTCATTGCAACATCATTCAGAACAATTCCCAAGTCCCCAAAATGCCTCCATATTACACCTATTTTTCCCTCTCCCTTCCCTCACAACTTCCAGTAGCCACTGCCTCCACATTAATTATATAAGTTTTTCCATTGCTAGAATCACAGTAAGTCTATAGTAGAATACCTGTAAGTCTACTCTAGTTCATTGTTCATTCCCCAATCCTGAGTATTCTGGGATGGTGATGCCCACTCCAACTCTAATTGAGACAGGACTTAGATCCCATGGGGCAGATGGATGATCTTATCTTGCTTGCAGCTGCAGACTTTCTTTGTTCCATGATATTGCCATTGTCCATCAACTCTTTGTTTGTTGTCCTGGTTCAGTCCAATGATCTGGAGAGTAGGTGTTACCAATCCGGTGAGATTGAGGGCCCAGCTGGCACATTGACAGCCCAAAGATTTAAGTCTCTTGGACATACACCTCTTAATTCTAGTATTAACTCTAGGTTCAAATAGAAGAGAAACAACAACTGAGCCCTACTCTGTCACAATGGGGAGCATAAATTCCAAACTAGGGCCCACTGTCAGGGCTCCAAACTCCTGAGCTGTCTGTCATGCCTATAGTGTCTGGATGTCTCCATAACTCTTAGGAGCCCCGCTATTTGAGGCACTATTTACTTTGGTAGTCAATGAGATCCTGCTGAGACATGCATAAGTGTAACCTCTGGGATGACTTCCTAACTCACTTTACAATCTCTTAGCCATATACATTCATTTGTCTTTACCCTTTCCTCCTTTTGGTTAAGGTTATTTTCCTGTTTCATTGCTAACGGTGCTTGGTAGTAATCCTTCAGTGCCGGCGAGGCTTATCCCCATTGCCCATTTTTGATACAGGATTTCTAATATATTCTTATATTTGCTGGTTATCAGGCCCTTATCAGATAAATGGGTCTCAAATATTTTCTTCCAATGAATAGGCTGAATTTTCACTTTCTTGATTTACTCCTTTGAAGTGCAAAAGTTTTTCATTTTTTGGAAGTCTCATTTACCTATTTTTTTCAATTCTTGCATGCTTTTTGGTGCAAATTTTGTGAAACCATTTCCTACTACAAGTTTTCATAGATTCTTCCCTACATTATCTTCTAGAAGCTTTATTGACTTGTCTCTTATACTTAGATCTTTGATATATCTTGAGTTAATTTTTGTTTATGGCATGCGATTGCTAGCCTCTCACATTCTTTTCGATAAGGATATCCAGTCTCCAGCACCATTTGTTGAGGAGGCCATTCTGTCCCAGTTGAGTGGGCTTGATGGTTTTGTTGAATATCAGTTGAGTATCTATGTGCAAGGGTCTATATCTTAGCACTTAATGCATTTCCATTCCTCAGTATGTCTATCCTTGAGCCAATGCTACACAGTTTTAACTACTGTAGCTTTGTAGTATGCTTTAAACTCGATATCATCTTTCAGTTTCAGTAGGTTTTTGGTTATTTGTGCTTCCTTGCCTTTCCAAATAAATTTCATAATTAGCTTTTCCAATTCAGTAAAAAAAATGTTGTTGTAATTTTTATTGGGATTGCATTAAAACTGTAATTCAATTTGGGTAGACAAACATCTCAATCCTGTTTAGTATTCCAATACATGATCTTGATATATTCTTCCATTTATTTATATCTTCTTTGATTTCCTTTAACAATAGTGTGTACATTTCTGTGCACAAGTCCTTTACATCTTTAGTTAAATTTATTCCTATATGTTTTAATTTATTAGTTGCTATAGAAAATAGAATTATTTTCTTGACTTCCTCCTCAGGTTGCTCATTATTGGTGTACAGAAATAATACTGGTTTTTGCTTGTTAATCTTATACCCTGTCATTTACTGAGTGTGTTTATCACATTGAGAAGCTTTGTTGTAGCTTTCTCTATGAATAAGATCATGTCATCCATAAATGGTGACATTTTTTCTTCTTTCTTTCCAATTTGCATGGCTTTTTTCCCCTTTTCTTTCCTATGTGCTTGAGCAAGTACTTCCAGCACAATGGTAAATAACCATGGTGACTGCGGGCATCCTTGTCTTGTTCCAGATCTTAGAGGGAAATTCTGTAGCATTTGACCTGGAGTATGATGTTAGCTGTGGGTTTTCCATATATACACTTTATCTTCTTGAGGAAGTTTCATTCAATTCCTATTTTTTGAAGTGTTTTTATCAAGAAAGAATGTTGTATTTTGTCAAATGCCTTTACTGCATCAACAGAGAACATCAACTGACTTTTTTTTTTCTTTTGAACTGTTAATGTACTGTATTACATTGATTTTCTTAAGTAGAAACATCCTTGCATACCAGCAATGAAACCTACTTGATCATGGTGTATACTTCATTTGATATGTGGTTGAAAATGTTTAGCAAGTGATTTTTTGAGAATTTTAGCATCTAAGTCCATCAGAGAGATTGGTCTGTAGTTTTCTTTGCTTATGGGATCTTTATGTGGCTTTGTATTAGGGTGATTTTGGCATCATCGAATGAGTAAGGCAATGTTTTCTCCACTTCTACATTTTGGAAGAGTTAAAGCAGGATTACTGTTAGTTATTTCTGAAATGTTTGGTAGAATGCACCTGTGAATCCATTTGGTCCTGGGCTTTTCTTAGTTAGGAGGTTTTTTATGACTAATTCAATCTTGTTACTTTTGATTGGTCTGTCGAGTTCATCAATTTCTTCCTTCATCAATGTAAATTGTTTGTGTGTTTCTAGAAATGTGCCCACTTCATCCAAGGTTTCCATGTTTTTGATATATAATTTTTCAAAGTATCTTCTTATGATACATTTACTTGTGTGGGATTAGTGGTGATATCCCCTCTTTATTTTTTATTTTATGCATTTGCATTTTCTTTCTTTTTTTTCTTTGTTTATCTAAGGGTTCGTCAATTTTATTAAATTTCTCAAAAAACAGCTTTTTACTTTGTAAAATATTCTAGGGTTTTTTTGGTCTCAATGTCATTTATTTCTGCTCTAATCTCTGTTATTTCCATCTTTCTTCTTGCTTTGGAACTAGTTTGTTGTTCTTTTACTAGTTCTTCCACCTGTGCAGTTAGGATTTCTGTTCAGCTCTTTCTTTTTTATTATAATACTTTATGGCTAAAAATTTCCCTCTCAACACTGCTTTTGTTGTATCTCATAGGTTTTTATATGTTCTGTTCTCATTTTCATTTGTTTCAAAGTAGCTACTGATTTCTTTTACAATATCTTCCTTGTTGCCCTGATTTTCAAAGAGTGTGTTGTTTAACGTCCCTGTCTTTGTACCTATTCTGGTTCTCTACCCCATATTAGTTTCCAGCTTCATTCCACTGTGATCTGAGAAATTACTTTTTATAATTTCAATCCTTCTGATATCATTAACACTTGTACTGTGATCTTGCCTGTGGTCTATCCTGGAAAACAATCCATATGCCCTCAAGAAGAATGTATATCCTGCTGTATTTGGGTGAAATGTTCTGTTATATCTTTTAGGTACAGATCTTTTCATGTATTTTTCAATATTTCTGTTTCTTTATTTTCCCTCTGTTGAGATGCTCTGTCTAATGTGATAATGGTGTATTAAATGGTGTACTATAATTGAGGAGACATCTATTTCTCCACTTAACTTTTCCAATGTTTTCCTCATGTATTTGTGACATCCTGGTAAAATGCATAATTATTTATGATTGTTCTATCTTCTTGATAGATTACCAATTTTATTCATATATAGTGTCCTTGTCTCTTACAATAGTTTTGCATTTAAAGCCTAGTTTCCCTATGTTGTATAGCTACTCCCACCCTTTTATGATTATTATTTGTAACTCAAATCATTTTCCAGTCATTCACTTGTAACTTCCTTGTGCACCTGGGTTTAAGGTGAGTTTCTTGTAGACAGCATATATTTAGGTCATATTTCCTAATCCGTTCTACCAATCTGCATCTTTTGATTGGAAAGTTTAATCCATTAACATTCAATGTTATTGTTGTTGGGACAGTAGTTACATTAGCCATTTTTTACTTAATTTTATATGTGTCATTTTGTTTTCATTTCTCTTTTTGTCTTTTTAGTTATTCATACTAATAATCTTCCTTTCTATACTGTCTTTCAACCCGCAGAACTCTTCTTAGTATTTCTTGAAGTGCAGGCTTCTTATTGGCAAACTCTCTTAATTTCTGTTTATCTGTGAATATTTTGAACTCTTTCTCATTTCTGAATGCCAGCTTTGCTGGAAGCAGAATTCATGGTTGACAGTTGTTGTTTTTTATTTCCTTTAACAACTTAACTATGTCATAAGACTGCCTTCTCACCCCTATGTTTATCAGATGAGAAATCAACAATTAATCTTATCAAGGTTCCCTTGTATTTGATGGATCTCTGTTCTCTCACTGTTTACATATTCTCTCTCTGTCTTGAGTGTATGACAATTTAATATGTATTTGTCTCATGAATGCCTTGGTAAGATTTATGCTCTTTGAAGTGTGCTGTTCTTCCTGGACCTGTATATCCATGCTCTTCAAAAGAGGTGGGAAATTTTCAAACATTATTTCATCCAACACTCCTGACATTTTTCACTTTTCTTCTCCCTCTGGGATGCCAATAATGCATATATTCGTGTGTTTAATGTTATCATTCAGATTCCTGAATGCCTGCTGAATTTTTAATATATTTTTATCTATCTGTTATATTATCTGGGCAATTTCAGATCTTTGACATGACTAATTCTTTCCTCTCTCTGTCAAATCTCCTATCATGTGCTTCCAGAATATTTTTAATTTCTTGTATTGTGCCATTCATCACCATCAGCTCTGTTATCTGTTTATGTATGTTTACAATTTTTTCTGTAGGTTCACCCAATATCTTCTTAATGTCCTTTATCGCTTCCTTCATTTCATTAAGTTGTTTATGATATTTCTTTGGACACCCTTCATTATTTTTTCCAAATTCTGTATCTCCTTCTGTTTGTTTGTTTTTTTATTTGTTCTTTTTATTTGTTTTTAGTTTGTTCATTAGACTGGACCATGTCTTCCTGTTTCTTAATATGACTTTCAACTTTTGCTGGTGTCTAGGCATCGGTTTATCTTGTTAGGCATATTTGATGTTTAGCTTCTCTTTCTATCTAGGGTTTTAATTTGTTTTGTTTTGTGTTAAGGTTCCTCTTTGACACTTGGTTCCATTTATTCAATGTCTTTGGATTCTGCTGTTTTCATTTAACTTCTTTGTCTCTCTGTCCCTATCCCTCTTGGATGTTGCACATCCTTTTTAGGAACAGTGACTGAAATGCAGCCTAGATGTATAATGTCCAACTTTCCTATAAGGAAATACATTGGAGAGTGCAGATGTGGCTTGTTTACAATGGCAGTAACAGTTAGAAGACTCCCACTCAGGTCTCCCAGATAAATCACTAAATAAGGGCACAACTTGCATGAGTTGCAGCACCTGGGAGCCTGAGTATCCATGAAGCCATCTCCCTGGGAGTCAAAGTATAAATTGATGAGATGATATTAAAAACCAAAATAGAGACAATCCATAATAATGGCAATTAATATGTAATTGATATAAGTGTGAGGCTTCTAATCTGGAAATCAGGATAGAGGATGTAGAAGATATCAACAAGTGACAGTCTTCTAAAGGCAATGTGTTGATTTGAGTCTTTTGTGGACCCAAGAAAATCATGATCTTGAAGTTTTCCATCCCTGTTAGTGTGAGACCCTTTTGATTGGATTGTATTCAGTTTGGGCCTTTGATTGGATTGCTTCAGTGAGGTTTGACCCAGAGTGGGTCTTGACCTTCTTTCTGGAGTCCTTTATAAATGGAAGATTGAAAACAGAGACACACAGAGAAAAGTGCAGAGATAGAGAAACCTGAAAAAGGCTGAAATCCTTGGAGCACAGAGGAAGCCGATGAGAGGCTGAAAAAGTTGAGGCCCAGAGGACAGAGGAAATTTGACCAATATGCCTGATCACCCACAGCCGAGCTCCAGAGACTGGCAATCCTACCATTATACACTGCCATGTGCCTGATGGCCACCACTGAGCTCAGGAAGAACGTGAGCCTGGAGGCAAAGGCAGAGACCTTGGCAAGGACCCAGCCACCGTTTTGCCTTGCATGTGGCAGGATTCCAGGATCACAAATAGCTGAAATTTAGTGAGACAGCATCTTTGATGATGTCTTGGCTTGGAAATTATGACAGCCTTATAACTGTAAGATTTTAACCTAATAAACTCCCATTAGAAAAGCCAACTAATTTCTGTTATTTTCCATTGACAGCCTTTAGTAAGTGAGACAATCAATGAATGTACATATATCTTTTTTGTGTTCTACCTCAAATGTGCTGATATTTAATAAATGTACTATTCACAGGACAAAATAATCTAAGCAAATGAATGCATTTAATATGATATCATGATCCAACAATCTCAATTTTCAGTTGTGGAAAACCTGAAATTGAGGAAGTATAACTATAAAATTTTGGAATTTTTATTTTACTAATATTTTACTTATATATGATCCTTTTGACTTTACAAAGATATTTTATATTTTCCTTGAACATTTCAGTTAATTAATAATAATAATATTTTATTTGTATTGATTATATTCCTATGAATTTCTTATGCTCTGCAAAATATTTTGTGCAAAGGCAAATTGTTTTTCTATAATATGCTTTCAATTAACTGTGGTTTCCTCTAATATCCTCATGTGGTAAAGTAGAGAAAATACTTTAAGAAGATAATTTTATAAATTTTATAAACTACCAAAACATTACTCAATGGTAGAGATGATACTATTGAACCAGGCTTACATCTGTTTTTTAATTTATATTTGATTTATCAAAGTCATGCATTAACTTTCCTTCTTATCTTCCATCTTTTCATATTTAATCTTTTTCCTCCATCTGTCAAAATTCTTATGATTCACTATGTTAAATTTTGTATACAGCTTCACCTTCAAAAGCCACCATGGTTGGTAGAAGAAGCTTAGCCATTCGCGAGGTTTCAAGGTATTCTTTGATTCTTTTTACCTCAGGATGTCCAGAAAGTATTTACTTCTCAATTTAAAAATATGGATAATACCATATTGAGCAGAATTGGTAAATCTCTATTTATTTTTACATATTATACATAATAATATAGTCTAATGATCAGCAGGGACCATAGCCGGTTCATAAAACCCAGTTAATATATTTCAGAAAGTATTCATCATAAAAACTAGACAGGAGATCTCTACATTTCCATTGGATTTAAAGGAAAATTTTAATTAATTAATTTTATTTTATTTTAGATTTTCATAAAAAGCCATTTTAACTTTATTTAACCTATAAATGTCTTAGCTATCATTTAAAATTGAGATAACAAATATCTCATTCTTGGTTACCTACATGAGGTCAATTTTTATCTTTACTTTTCCAATTTTGGCATCTGGATTTGTATACACATACAGATCAGATCTTCAAGTGCTTTAAAAAATTAATTACATAGGATACACACTAAAATCAGACACATTCATACTAGCCTGTTTTCATGAATTTATCACATGGTGCAGAAAAAATTAAGAATGCTAATGACCTTGATATATATAATTACCGTTTCAGGGAATTAATCATTAGTGATATCAAAGAAACAAATCAACTATAATATACATATATACCTTAAAAAATGAGACAAGTTTCTCTTTATGTTAATGAATATTTCTTTTGGAATATTAAAAGAAATTGAGCAAACCTATGATCTAACCTCTTCCTTCACTGAATAAAATTTATGGAGCCACTTCCATGATAGATTAACATTTGAGAATAATTCTGTTTCTAGAGGATTTATAAACATGTTTTTTCTTTAGGAAGGACACAGATGCATCATACCCATAATGAGCCCTGCATGACTGGTGAATTAAAACTCAAGAAAGCCAGCTTTTCTTCAACTCATCTTGAGAAGGATTCCTTCTTTCTTATACTCTTGTGAGTAATTACATGTTTAATCATGTTCCTGTGCAATAGCATTCACAATTAATTCTTTGGTCAAACTTAACAAAGAAAAGTAGTTGATAATATTTCCCAATTCATGGAAATTACAATAATACATTTTAAATTTTATCTCAGAATAAAAGTGTAATTTACTTACACACAGTAAATCAATGTGTTCTTGGCTTGCCTAGAATAGCTCTGCACATTTGTTATTGGGCATGCTTTTTGTTTCATACCAGATATGTACTTTATGAGTCCCTAACTCTGTCCATTTTATTTTATTTCTTAGGGAGATAGGGTATACAAAAATTTGGTATACCATAAGACAGATGATTTTCTCTGTTGAGTGCCTTATGCAATTTTCATAGAACCTTTGGTTAAATGTGGGTTATTCTCAATCTCAATCTCTTTCCTCCATTCCTGAAAAATCCCCTGATGCCTATTTGTATAACACTATGGGTCCAGTTCATATTTTTTTCTCAGTAAATGTTAAATCTCACCAAGGATGATTTGATTGCAATGGTCGCTTGGGGAAAATCTGAATTAACCTAGGTAGAACATTTGAGACTTGCACTTGAAAAGAGTTTCCTGGTCTCTACTAAATAATTGGGTTATATTCTTTGCTTGGTATTTAGAAGCTTCAGAGAGATATAATGATTCTAAAGTAGCCTCTTTAAACAATTTCTTAAAGATACCACTAAATGTACGAGATGTTAAAGTAATATAAGCTATAATTTAAGCAAATTGAGACACAGTACTGGCAAAGGTGACTCAACAGGAATCCAGTTTTATATAATTTGTCAGCTTAAAGTTAGATTCCAAGATATTTTGATACATTAAAACAGTATACTTATGCCAAGTCATGTAGGCAAGTTATACAGGATGTGCTTTTTGTCATGAAAAAAAGAAAAAAGTTTCTAAAAATAAAGCAAAATTATTGGCTATTGCAGAATAAAAAAGATAAAAATATAGGATAAAACTTAAATAGATATGGAAATTTGTAAATGTTTTTCAGAAAAGCAATTTGGTTTTTCATGTTATAAGCTGGTTAATACTTAATAAGATTTTCTACAAGTTTTTTTAAGAAAATATATTCGTGCGAAGGAAAATTTGGTTTTCTGTCTGTTAAAATAATATTTTCTGGGATTATCCATTTGTTATTTAGATATTGTAAAAATATTTAATTACCTTCTGAGTATTTGGTTTAGAAGTCAGATATTCTGTATTTTATCACAATAATTTCCTGTATTTTATTTGGCTTTATCATGTCCCTCATTGTTTAAAAGAACCAAGTGTTCTAACTTAAAAAAGAAAACAAAAACTAAGTTTGAAAAATAATCATATTATTTTCCATAAATAATTTTTTATCATTTTTTTGTCACTGAAACTGCCACTTACCAACCCCTTTTTCACTGAAGTAGCTCCTCCCTTACTGGTTAGAAAAAAATTTCAGGTATTTTGTTTGAGCTCTCAACTCATCATATTTTTTCAGAAGAAGCTTACTTCACTGCAAGAAAAATTATTTTTTCCTTTCTCTTGTCAGCACCTGCTAAGACGGTTTTGACCAGTTCTAGCTGCTGTCCATGCTAAGCTTCCATCATAAGATCAAGCATGATTTGCAACAGAGCAAGCTTTGCTAAGCCACACCCCTTAACTTGCCTTCCCTGCAACTGGATTAGCCCACATCATCTCACACCATCCTTAGCCATTCCCTTTAGCCTGGCTTCCCCATAAGGTATAAAAGTCAATTTTAACGTATAGACTCAATTTTGCTCAGGGTGACAGATTCCCATCTCCGACTCCCTACAACAGTAATCCTCCCCTCCCACAGTTGTAACCCTTCTGTGATCTGAAACTTCTTCAAAAATGAAGCCAAGAATATCGCCAAGTACAATTAACAGGAAAGTGAAATAATAATGACAAGTTTAAACATAAGAAATAAAATACATAATAATTTAGAAAAGCTAATCTGTATACACTTTTTCTTAACATGCTGAAAGTTACAAATATGGGTAATGTTAACAGCATAAGTGGCTGCAGCCTTATAAAATGTGTTTTAGATAACTGTTTACGTTTAGCTGTGAATACATGAAAAAGAAAAAGATGATATCGTTTTGTGAAACAGCCTGGCCCCAGGATAAATTAGAATCTGGATAACAATGGCCAGAGAATGAGTCTCTTAAATGTAGTAACATATTACAATTGGACTTACATTGTAAAAGAAAAGAAAATTGGGCCAGAATTTCAGGTATTCAATCTTTTATGTCTTTTTGTTAGAATACAAATTTTCAGAAAATGTTCAAAATTATGGTTGAAATTAGTGAGTTTTTATATTTTTCTGTTGCTGTGGTTTTGTGTCTGACTCATAGCTAAAGATATTTAATTGAAGTTAAAAGCTTTCTATTTGTGTCAGTCTATTTGATTAATATATATGTTCCTATCTCAAGATCATAACAAATCAATTTAAAAATTCTTTAAAAAGTTTTATTAAAATTGCCTAAATATAAATAAGCTTATTACACAATTATATGTGTAATCATACCCCTGAAGTACCTGAAATTAAAGAAACTGAACTTTCACAACTGCCAATGTGAAAAGAGTATTTGTAGAATTAAATGCAAATGTTTTAGAACATAGGTGAATTATCATGCTTGAGGGAATACCTGGGGCTCCTGACCTGCATGTTCTGGCATTCTGGGTACTGGATTCTGGGGACATGTGCTTCTGGTTGCTGTGGATGCCTGCAAGTGGGAGAGGAGAATGACCAGAACTTCCTGTCAGATCTATAACATCTCCCTTTATGCTCTTTACCCTCTAAGAAAGCAAAGTACTTTTCAAGGTAACTGTTAAGGCTGCCTCAGGAAATGGCAGAGGCTTTTCCTATTGCCCATGTCACATCTTTACGCAAAATAGATTTGGTAATATCATTGGAAACAATTGGAAGTGGGGCACATGGGCTCTAATAGATATGAGGGCCACCTTACTTTTCTAAAATCCCCTCGACCTCATTAACACTATTCCTGGAATACAGAAACAATTCAAAAGGTGGGTGTATGAACAGAGACAGATGGGGCAGCTATGGGCAAGGTATGGGTTAAGTTTGGAGCTCTTTCTACTAATCCTGAGGAATGAAGGTGGTGAGAACAATGACAATTTTGCAAAATAACCACATTTTGCATAATTTGTCCTGTAAAATTGGTTACTCACTTTGAATTTCCAAGGGAATTCCCTAATTTCGAATTATTTTTCCTCTAATAATATTTTTTTTGACAGTAGACAGTAAACAAATCATTATTAAAGCATATTTATATCTTGAGATGCGGAAATTGAATAGAATTGCTGAATTTCAAAAGGTCCAGTAAATAAAAAACAATGTCATTGAGCACTATAGTCGAGTTTCCTGGATTATGCTTTAGACAAATTAAACAAATGTAGCAATTATCTGAAATTATGAATAACCAATTTCAAATGCAAACTGACTAAAAGCTTGACATTGTTCATTATTTTGAAATGCCATGAAAAAAAAAGAGATTTTTAATCTGCAATGGAGGACAAATAGAAAAGTACTGGCTGCTTTCATAAACCTTCAATTAAATCATAGCTTAGCCATAATAATAAACCAGACCTTCCTGCTTCCCTCCAGAAAACTGTTTCAGAAATTATTCATAATATATCTCACTAGAATACTGATAAAATGGAAATTGAGACAAACAGTATAACTGAAACCCATCCCCTATAACAGCTATGTCTCCTCAACTATCAGTGTTAACTACAATAAAAACCTACAATTATATTCTACTGAGGTATATTCTCCTTAAATTCATATAGGTTTACTAATACTATAAGTTAACATTAGATCTTTAAATGATGTAAAATGTAAATTGCTGCCTAACAAAATTGAGTTCTTACTTTGACACTTTTATTTTAAGAATAATTGTGTTATATAGGATGTTTGAAGACAATTCACAGATGCTTTTGGTAACTCACAGTATGCAGGAATGAGGTATCTAAAGTATGCAGGATGTGCTTTGTTAAGGAAAAGTGTGTACTTTAGTCCTAAAGTGAAATGATTGATTTTTACCAAAGTGAGAAATAGGAATGTGGAGATCAAAGGCTAAATGAATATAGAATGTTACAGAAAGTTTGTGGAAATGAATTTTATTTGTTGTAGTGAATGCTGACTAAGATATGATAGGCTTATGTATAATTTTTAAGAGCTTTCATATCAAACAGTCAATACATGCAAAAACTAGAATTTGGTTTTCTCTTTGCTGAAATAAAGAGGTTGCCTTGGATTACTACATTGTTCATGGTGAGAAAGTAAAAACTTTTTCTTACCATTTGGTATTCTGAGTAGAAGATAGATTTCTGTATCATATCAGAATATAATTTTTATTTTTATATTGACCTTACCATCCTTTATTATTTCAGAAAACATCTGCACACTTTTAAAATAAATATCTTCTGTAGCCTTGGATAAATAATTAATCAACTGTTGTTTCACCAGACACACTTTCCTATTAAACAAATTGTTCAAATCTGATGACTGACATACTGTCTGGTCAAAAGTAAACCCTAAATAATATTTTTAATATATATTCAAATAGTATTCATGATTTTCTTGTGGGAACCTGGAAAATCACAG
>JAQZBX010077585.1:0-14252 GCA_029593785.1 Cabassous unicinctus
CTTTTTGTGCATACAATTTATAAATTGATATCCATACACTCTATATGAATTAAAATTCTATTCATAACAATAGAATATTCTTGACCCAGAAATGGTGAGAAATACAAAACTCTACAGCATTATAAACATGAAATTAATATTAAACCATAACTTAACTATTTAAACTCAACATACAATATTATATAATATATTTTGCCACCCAGCCAGCCTTGCCCTCTCCCAGTCTCATCCCCTCCCTCCTCCACCCCGTGCCCCCTCCCCTGCCCATTCTTTCTCCTTCCCCTCCGAATTCCAGCCCTCCTCCACTCCTGGCACCCCTAGCCCGGGGGCTGTCACCTGCGCGGAGCAGGCAATGAATGTGAGTGTTGGTGTTGAAAGGGAAGCAGGCGGAGCCGCCGGGCAGCTCGGAGCCTCCACGGCCCTTACCTGGCGGGACGGCCGTGTGTCTCCGCTGCCGGGACCCAGGCGTCCCGGTCTCCTGTCCCGGCCGGCTCTGCTCACAATGGCGCTCGCTGCTTGCAGCTCGGGTGCGGACTGCCCGAAAGACTGACCGGCTGACAGCTCCGAAACTTCGCGGGGAGGGGAGAGGAAAAGACGGGGAGGGAGCGGGAAAGCGGCGCCCGGGAGGGAGGAGGGACCGAGGAAGCAGGGGGAGCAACAGGGCACCCGGACTGGGGCGGCGAGGGGGGCAGGGGACTCTAGGAGTGGGGTCGCGGGCGGGAGCAGAGCGGGGCAAGGTGGGCAGGTGTTGGTCTGGAGGGACGACGACCGGGATTAGGTGATGGAAAGTGGGAGCCAAGGAACAGGGGAGGGAAGAGGGGGAAGAGAAGGGAGGGGTGTCGGGGGGAGGGTTGGAGGAGGGAGAGGAGCGCTAGGGAAGAAGGGCACTCGGGCTGCGAGGGAAGGGTGCTCGCTGCCGCCGAGGGAGGAGCCAAGGCGAAGGTGGAGAGCGGGGTGGGAGGTGGGGGGCAGAGGGAGCGAAGAGTTGGGAGGAAGAGGAGGTGGCGTGTTCGGGGAGGGGAGGCAGGGGAGTCAGTGTGTCTGCGTTGCGGTCTTTGAGTCGCGTGCGCCAGGCGAGCGTCTGCGCCGCGCGCTCCCCTTCGGTGGGGTCGAGTCTTCGCCGCCTGTCGGTCGGTTCGTCGGTCGGAGAAACTCCGGCCCCGCCCCCCGCTTTCCTCCCGGATTCCACCCGGATCCACCCAGACCCATACCCTCTGGCCCCCGAGTCCAGAAGGATCCCCATCTGAGACTGGCCGTGGGAGTCGGGCTTCTTGGGGCCGGGGGTGGAGGTGAGGGGGTGGGTGGGGGAAGGCCGGGCAGAAGAGCTGGGGACCGAAGAAGAGAGTGCTGGGCCCTTGTGCTTGACGAGAACGGAACCTTCCAACTAGAAATCGGGGAGGGGGCACTGAGCAGGTCCCCGGGAGAAGGTCGGGCTAGAGAGGCGCACGGGAGTACTGCTGGAGCAGGGCTGGGCCGCGGCTCTGAGGGCGGGGCTGCCGGGAGGGGCGGGGGGTTCGCTGGGGCGTGGTGGAGGGCGGCCCTCCTGCGTGGCTGAAACCTCTTGAAGTCAGGTGTGGGAGGGCTCCCCTCAGATCCAGCTCCTGGGGGACACTAGACCTGCCCGTCTTGCTCCGAGGTTGGAATGTTTCTCTTTGGCCTTGCCATTGTGCAAGGAATGGCAAGAGGCCTCCACTCCTTTTGAAAGCTTCCAGTATCCTGTCCTCCTAGAGCTAAAATCTGGGCCCCATCTTCCTAACCTCTTTCTCCAGACTCCCTTGGGTTCCAGCTTCTCTCCCTCCTGCCCCCTTTACGGAAAGGGGCAGCTGTGATCTGTGTTTCTTGCCAAACCAGGTGCTGATTTATCACCCAATATTAGAATCCAGATCCCAGCGAGTCTGCGAAAGGAAGCCAGAACAGGGGTGAATGGCCCTAGAGGGCAGAGCAAACCCCTCTGGCTACTACCCTCCGTCACAAGGATGTGAGCACCTGTGGAATCAAGTGAAAATGAACACCAAGGCTGGCCTTGAAGGGGACAGAGCAGCCTGGCACAGAGGAGGGCTCCACCAAAGTTGCCGGCTGACTGATGGTTAGGGTTAGAGGTGCCTGAGCAGATGAAACCTGGAAGAGCACCAGTGCTTCCACGACCCTGATGGGCTGCCTCGGTGGGCCAGTGCCCAGCCTGGTCATTCAACTGCGGGATGGCTCTGGGGAGCAGAATGTGTCACTCTGTGTGTGTTGGAGTGGGAGAGGGGTAAGTATCTGTGTTGGTCTTGGGAGACCTGCAGTGGGAGTGTGAACGTGTGTGAGGGGCACGAGGGAGCATGGCAGGATGAGTGACTGGGGGAGTGTGCCCACAGCGTCCTGGTGTGAGTGCGTGAGAGGCAGTGTGTGACAGTGTGTGGATGTGTGAGAGACTCCAGTGTAGCTGAACAGTGAACTGTGGGACTCACACTGGAACCTCTTTTGGCCCCAGGACCAATGGTGGTGGATCCGGGAAAAGGAATGTAGCCTTCCACACACACACACACACACACACACACACACACACACACACAAACACACACGCACATCCCAGGTGGGATGACTATGGGGGATGCTGGGGTCCAGACATCAGGTTTAGGGGATGCGGGAATGGGAGGGTGTAAGGCCTCCGAGGCCCAGGTCACATTCCAGCCTGGATGTCCTTGGAGCTTGACTGGTAACCAGGATGTAACCAGGATTTCCCCTGCTGCTGCCCCCTCCCAACCCGGATGCTCAGATTACCCCATCCGCCTCAGCCTCAGCCTCTGAGGGATCCTCGGCCCCACTCCCCCACCCTACCACTCCCCACTCCCTGGCATTTCTCCCTAAGACTTCCTCTCAGTCCTCAGCCTAGGCTCCCTGGCTCTGGACCCCAGGGACCCTAGGAAGTCCTTTCAGAAGGAGACCAGGTTGGGCCCAAACAACCACACATAATCACCCCTAGGAAGAGGCTCAGACCCACACAGAGAATATGCACGTCACCCACCCTGTCTCCACACACAGGGCTTGTTCCACGCATTCAAAGGTTCTCAAGCTCGGCGTAGAATCTCCACTCCTTCTGCTCACTGACCCTCCCTTTCAGAGTGCCCGGCAGGAGATGGGGGCAGGAGGAGGCAGGAAAAAGAAAAAGGGAGGGCATCATAAAGTCTGAATTGTAGGCCTGGAAGACCATAAAAACCATTTAGCCCAGTAACTCGTAACCTTTCGTGGAGTCAGGGCCCCCCCCATGAGAATCTAATAAAACTTACAAAACTGTCCTCAGAAAAATGTGCACACAGAATTTCAAGGAGCGTCTGAGTCCCATGCATGTGTCCCTAGGAGGTCCCTGAGACTTTTATGGGTAAGGAAATTGAGATCCAGAAAGGAAGGGCAACTTCCACAAGTCCCACGTTGATTTGTGGTAGTGATTGAGAGTGTGTAAGTTCCTGAGGCTCAGAGTGCCCCCCCCAATTGCGCATGAACACGCACACACGTGCGCGCGCACACACACTAGGAGGGGGCAGGAAGGGGACCGTTTCCAGGGAAAGCAGGCCTCTGAGGGGATTGTGTGGGCAGGTCCAATCCGGTTCTGGGCAGATGGTGCCAGGGAATATGAGGGAAGTATAAAAACTCCCCAGCCCCAAGGGCCATGCTCCCACTGGCCGCCTTGGACAACTGGCCGCCGGGCTGCAATAGGCAGGCTGTGTGGGGCTGGGGAGACCAGCAGCTGGCCTCTGTGCTCCCCTCCACGGGCACTGCCTACCCCCAAAGGTGACTCCAGGGTTGAGGGAGCACTGTGCTGCTCCCTGCCCTGCTCTTTGGGGTGGCATGGGCACTGGCTAAAGGGTAAGCTCTCCTCCCAGGCTCCCTCCTCCTGCCCATGGCCAGGGACCCTCTGGGGCAGCTAGGCTGCCCTCCCCTGTGCTTTTCTCTCCCAGTATTAACCACCTCCTTGGTTCACTTACCCCCTTCCCTGGGAGTCAGCTCTGAGGGGGAATGGAGTCACAGGACAGGCTTCTTGGTAACTGAGGGGAAGGTGGCAGGCAGCAGCTGTTGTTCCCCCATCCTTGGGCAGGCGGTGGTGTGAGCGGACAGAGACCATCTGGGTGGAGGAGAAATTGACCCCCCGTCGGGAGGACCTGGTACCCTGCGCCAGCCTCTACCGCTACAGCCGCCTGGGCTGGCACCTGGACCTGTACCGGCAAGGACGTGCTGGGTTCACCAGCGCCCCAGCTCTGGGTCTCTGTCCCATCTACAAGTGAGTGGTGGTACAGAACCTGGGCTGTCTGCAGAGCAGGAGGTGGGTAATGGGACATCCTGGGCCGGGAGAGGCCTGGGCGAGTGACCTGGGAACAGGAGGCATTTTGGAAGTAGGTCCTGGTGTAGGGCTCAGAGAAGGAGCAGAGAGTGGATGAACTGGAGGGGTTGAGTGGGCACTACTGTGGGCACAGCGGGAAGGCGCTTGATACCTGTTCCAGTCTCAGGTTTCCCACACTCCCTGTGCATCAAGGAAAAAAGCCCTGGAGGATGTAGAGCAGGAGAGCCTACAAACATAATCTAGTCCAAACTTCTCACTTTGCAGGTGGGGAAATTAAGGCCAGGAAGGGGAAATTACTTGATAGAGCCACTCAGAGTAGGTGATCAAATGGAACATCCCTTCCCTGTGGTGGGCTGGACACTGACATCTCCTCCCTTCCCCTGCTCCGTGGACCCAGGCCCCCAGAAACCCGGCCCGCTGCATGGAACCGGACAGTGCGAGCTTGCTGCCCAGGCTGGGAGGGCGCCCACTGCACTCTGGGTAAGTGCCTGAGTGGGCACAAATGATGATCCTGGGTCAGAGAATCACATCTAGCCCAGATCTGTGGCTTCACGGGGGTACCAGGCTGCCTGGGAAGGCTGAGAGCTCCCATGTGCCCCCATGCTGCCTGTCTGGGTCATCCACCCTGTTCTCTCCCTCCAGCCATCACAGCCCTCGCTGGAGCCAGCCCTGAGGGTCACTGCTTTGCCACGTGGCAGTGCCAGCCACAGGCAGACTCAGTTCATGCTTCTGCAGAAAGCCTGGAGGAGTGCTGTGCCCAGCCTTGGGGACACAGCTGGCGAAATGGCAGTTCCCAGGCCTGCCTCAGCTGTTCCAGCCAACGCCTCCCAGGTGGGTCCAGAGATCCAGCAAGCCAGGACAGGCACAGTTCCTGGCTATCACCCCCTTCTCAGACATTCCCACATGAAGAATTCTTGATTCTGGGCCTTTCCACAGGGCCCTCACCTGCTCTCCTGCCCTCCTGGAGAAGTTCGCATGCCCTGCCAGAGTGACCATGCACTATCTTCCAGCCTCCCACTCTGAGGAACCTGTGTCCTCATCCTCTGCCCTCCTGGCCCCACATTCAGAGACTCACAGCCGGTGTATCTCCCCCAGGCAACACTCCTACTCCAGCCCTCCTGCAGCCCCTCGCAGGGGCCGTGGGCCAGCTCTGGAGCCAGCAGCAGCGTCCCTCAGCCACCTGTGCCACCTGGTCAGGATTCCACTACCGTACCTTTGACGGGCGCCACTACCACTTCCTGGGCCACTGCTCCTATCTGCTGGCAGGCGCTGTGGATCCTACCTGGGCTGTCCACATCATGCCCTGGGGGCTCTGCCTGCCACCTGGACACTGCCAGCTGGTGAGGGAAAGAGAGGGGGATAGGCACAGGGAGGCGGCTGGGTGTGGGGGCTGGAGAGCTGCTGACTCCCTCTTCTACTATGTGTCACCCCCAAGGTTCGGGTGATGATGGGACCGGAGGAGGTGCTGATCTGGGGTGGAAAGGTCTCTATGAACGGGCTGCTGGTACCCGACGGGGAGCCTCGGCTGCTCCAGGGTAAAGGAGCTGTAGGGAGACAAGAGACTGCCCAGAGCCCCGTTTGCTCCTCTGGGGCAGTCTGCCCACCCCCAGGGCAAGGGTCAGAAGAGCAGCAGAAGGGGCCATTCAGGACTGAGCCTGCTGCCTTCCTATCCCCTCTGCCGTTGGGAGGCAGTGGGAAAAGAAGCCAGCAGAGGAGCCAGGAGGATGTGGATCTAATCCCCCCACCCCACCCTCTGCAACCCCCCACTAACCACCTCAGAGTGTGACCTCTGGCAAGTCCCTCTACTTAATCTCCCCTTCCTGTCCAATGGGCGCAGTAGTTTCTGCCTTGTCTACCTGCCTCCCAGGAGTGTTGGGAGGAAGAGCTTTTGTGATACTAGATGGGAAAGCTTTAAACCAGCACTTTTATCCTGTTTGGGCTTTCTGGGGTGAGGCAGGGGTGGGTTCAGTGGGTACGTGTGTGTGTGTATGTGTGTGTATAGGAGGGTGTGAGTGTGTATGAGGGTGGAGGGTATGCAGGGGGAGTGTGTGAGGGTGGGTGGGTGTGGGTTTTGTAGTAAACTTGTAGTTGACTGTCAACTGAAAGTCCCTCGCTTTCATGAGCTTCTCAGAGAGAGCTGTGATGGGAGGAAATTCACTTCTGCTTTGAGTATAAAGTGCAACACACTCTAGAATTTCCTTCCCTGGGCAGTTTGAACCTGCTGGGGTGTGGGAGAGGCTGGGGGGAGTGTGGCCGCAGGAGGCAGAGTGACCACCCCCTTCCCCTGCCCAGGGCTGAGCCTGCGGTGGCAGGAGGCCTGGCTGGTGCTGTCGGGGGGCCTGGGGGTTACTGTGCGGCTGGACAGGTCCAGTTCTGTCTCCATTTCCTTGGACCACGAACTTCGGGGACAGACTCAAGGCCTCTGTGGGCTCTACAATGACCAGCCTGAGGGTAAGCAGGGTGTGGGTGGGTGGCTGGTGTAGGAGGGAAGGGGAGGCAGGAGACCCCAGACCCAGCACTCCCACCTTGTCCTTCCTCAGATGACTTTTTGGAGCCAGGCGGAGGGCTGGCTGCATTAGCTGCCACCTTTGGGAATTCCTGGAAGCTCCCTGACTCTGAGGTGAGACTGAAGTCCTGTGCTCCCTCCCTCCCCACCCGCCTGCCCACTCCTGGCCTCTCAGTCTGGGACCCTAGCCCTTACACCTTGAAGCCTTTGTTCTCTGTCTCCTTCACTGGCCTGGTCTCTCCCACATCCTCAGGGGGAGAGAAGGCAGGCCTTGGGGTCCCGTGGGAGTTCACTTGAGTTGCTGCACAGACTCCCAGCTGCCTGCTGTGAACCAACCTTCCAGCGGCTGAACTAACCCACTGGGTCACTGACCAGCAGATTCTTCCATTAACGGGCTAATTGCCTAACCTCCTGGCTGTGACCCAGCCCTCTCCTCCCCTGGTGACCTCCCTCTCCCCAACCTGGGCTGGCCACTCTGCTGCCCTCCACTGCCCCAGGATGTCTGGGCTCGTGGCACAATGGCAGGGCCTTGAAGAGGACATGATGGGAGCGGTTATTTCCTTGGTACCCTGGTTAATCTCCCTCATCCTTGCTCCCTGGTGCCTGACTCCAAATGTCCCCAGCCTGGGTGTCTAGATGCAGTGGAGGTGGCTCAGGGCTGTGAGGAACCCCTTGTGGGCACCGAGGCAGGCATGGAGGCTGGCCAGCTGCGGGCTGAGGCCCAGGACGTGTGCCATCAGCTGCTGGATGGTCCTTTCAGGGAATGCCATGCCCAGGTATGGGTGGGGTACAGAGGTGGTATCTGGTGCTGGGGGGTGTGGGCAAAGAGGCGGGCACTAGAGAGATGCCGAGTGAATTGAGAGATGAGACCTGGATTTGAAATCTGGTCCTGCCACCAGATTGCTTTGTGACAGTAGTCAAGTCAGTGCTCCTCTCTGGTCCTCAGTTTTCTCTCTGGAAAATGAGATGGCTAAGATGTATGCTCTCCAAGGTCCTTTCAGCTCTGAATTTCTTTGGTTGTAAATCACAGCATCATGGAAGCAAGAGGGGAGGTTCTGGTGAGCATGGGAGAAGGTGTTGGTTTACTGAGGACCTGTTCTTTCTCTGCCAGGTTCCCCCCACTGAGTACCACGAGGCTTGTCTCTTTGCCTACTGTGCGGGGGTGGCAGCAGGCAGCGGGCGGCAGGGGTTGCGGGAGACCGTGTGTGCTACCTTCGCCAACTATGCCAGGGACTGTGCCAAGCGGCACGTCTATGTTCACTGGAGAAAGCCTGGCTTCTGCGGTATGGCTTGTACCTGTCCCTCTTTCCCCATCTTTACCTCACCCTACGGAATTGATGGAGCTGCCCAGGGCACCCCCAGGGCCATCGTGTGGTCCTGAGGCACAGCCACCCCCCGAGTGCCCTTCCCCCCAGGCTCCCTTGGCCTCCCAGCTCTTACTAGGCTGCGCCCAGTTGGTGGCAGTGGGAGGTGGTAGGTGGGGAGCTCCTTGGGCCTCACAGCCATTCTTGTGCCCACAGAGCGCCTGTGCCTCGGGGGCCAGCTGTACTCTGACTGTGTATCATCCTGCCCGCCCAGCTGCTCGGCAGGGGGCGAGGGGGGTGAGGCGTCCTGCCAGGAGGAGTGTGTGAGTGGCTGTGAGTGCCCGCTGGGCCTCTACTGGGACGGCGCCCTCTGTGTGCCTGCTGCCTGCTGCCCCTGCTACCACCGAAGCCAGCGCTACGCCCCTGGTGACACTGTGCTCCAGCTGTGTAGCCCGTGGTGGGTCCTCAGGCCTTGCTCGTCCTTCCCCTGGGTTGGAGGCCCACATGGTTCCCTCCAGTCCCTCCCTTGATGCTGTCTTGGGCCAGCAACCCACCAATTATCCAGCCTTTTTTTATCTCGCCCCCTTTCTGGGGCCTCCCTCACAAGTGACCTCTGACCTCTCATGGCACAATTGATGACCCTGCTTAAAGACCTTGCCAGTGACCTCCACCAGGAGACCCCTACCCCTTCCAGGTGGAATTGGTGGGAAGGGGGAGGAATGGGGTGTTGTGAGGGTGGGGGCAGGTAGCTGACTCAGGCTCTACTCTTGCCTCCCTGGGGGTGTGGCTGAGGCCAGAGCTCACTCTGCCGTTCCCACGTGCCCCACAGCGTGTGCCAGGACGGCTGATGGCGCTGCACCCAGGCTCCGTGCCCTGCTGAGTGTGCTGTGGGTGGGGACGGGCATTACCTCACCTTGGACGGGCGGAGCTTCTCCTTCAGGGGCAACCAAGGTTGTCGCTATAGCCTGGTGCAGGTGGGCAGAGGACAAATTCTGGGCAGGGGGCGGAGGGCTAGTACTTGCCAGAGCAGGGTCCTAGGGACCTCACAGGGGATGTTGTGCAGGGAGAAGTAACCATGTAAGGACCCTACTAAAGAAAAAAACACACACAGGCATCCAAGGAAAAGCTGAGAGATGCACCTCTAGAGGGAGGATGGCTGCTGCAGATTCCTAAGCTTCCCTTCTGAGTTCTCTCTTGCCTTTCTTGGGGTTCCCCCATGACTGCCCCACTGCCATTGCCACCCACCCAGGGTGCACAAAACAAGTCATCCTCTCAGTCCTTTGACACTGATGAGTTGGGCTGGCGTGTCACAGGTTATTTAGCTGGAAACAACCCCAGGGAAAATAAAGGGTCCTCCTCCCACATCACCCCTCTGCCCCCAATAAGATTAGGCAACTTGCCAAGTCCAAGGCCCAGGCCACGTTCTTACCCACTCTCTCTGCAGCCCCATCAGCGATCTATCTAACTGCTCCCTCCATTATTTGCGCCCCCCTCCTTCAAGAGTAGTAATGGGGTGAGAAAATCAGGGGCACTCCTAAGAGAGGCTGAAGGCCTCTCCATGGGGAGGAAAAAGGCAGCCATCTCCCCCCAACACACATGTCGAAAGATGCAAACATGTACATACGTACACAGACACACACACGCACACAGACTTGCACATACACAGACACATATATACACACAAACCCATGCACATGCTTGCACACATAGACAAACAGGCATGTACACGATACTCACCCAGGCAGGTGCACAGACTCACCGTGTGTGTATGCACAGATGCACATAGAGATGAACATACATACTGATGGGGAGGAAAGGGGACAGCCACTGCATCCCCACCCACCTCCACAGACATGTGTGCACATATACACACATGCACACACACAAACATGCACACACAGGCACACACGTGCACGTACACAGCCATCCAGGCCTGCGTATATCTCTATGTGCGTGCATATGCACACGTCCACACACAGACACCCCCATGCGCCAGCACTTGGAGAGGGTTCAGCTCTCTTACCTCTGCTGGAAAGTGATCAGCACACATGTCAGGTGGAAGCTGCGTCCCAGGTGTGTGCTGGGGGGCTGCAGGGAAGGCATAGAACCTGAGGGTCTGCCCCATGCCCCCACATTCCTTGCCATCTGCCCCAGGACTACGTGAAGGGGCAACTGCTGATCGTGCTGGAACATGGGGCCTGTGACACTGGAAGCTACCTCCACGCCATCTCTGTCTCCCTGGGGGAGACCCACATCCAGCTCAGGGACTCAGGTAGCCCCAGCTCCGTGTCCTCAAGGCACCCACTGGCTCCTGCTGCTGCCACTGTCACTGTCCAGGCAGCCTCCTGTCCCTGCTCCTCTCCCTGCAGCTCAGACGCTGTCTACCACATTCCGTCCACACTGCCCTGTGGTTTCTCAGCTGAACCCCCACCAGATTCCTGCAAACAGAACTCACTGCCTCAACTTTCCCCCACCCTCCCATTCTGAAGCAAACACAGTCCTGTGGAGATTTTCCCAGGCATTTTCTACTCCTATCGTCAGGGGAGAATATAGAGCTCACAGTTCTGAGAGGTGCTAAGAGTCTCACAGCCTGACCAGAGCCAGGCGGGCCCCTTCTCAGCCCCGTGATGAGCCAGTCCCAGGGGCCCTCCAGCTCTCTTGTCCTCCCTGGGTCTGCTCCTGGCTCTCTCTGCCCAGCTTCTCCTGTGAGCTGACTTCAAAGGGAGATATAAGGAAGAAAAAAAAAAGAGGGGGGCAGTCTCTGGGCCATGAGGGGGCTCAGGGGGACTGGTGACCCCTCGGGGATTGCCCCGGTTCCTCCAGCACAGGCATTTTCCACAGCCCAGCCTGACACCAGCCCTCATGCCACCGCCCTCAGGCCCTTCTTCCCCGCCACCCACATTGGCCCAGCCCCGCCTGGTCTGGGGCTGCCCCCTTACAGGTCCCCTATTCCAGGAGCTGTGCTGGTGGATGGGCAGGATGTGGGGTTGCCCTGGGCCGGTGGTGGGGGCTTCAGCATTTTCCGAGCCTCCTCCACCTTCCTGCTGCTGGGCTGGCCTGGGGCCCAGGTCCTCTGGGGCGTGTCGGACCCTGCCACCTACCTCACTGGACCCCCGCTATGCCCACCAGGTATGCCAGGGAGGTGGGTGAGTGGCGGGGCTCGGCCGTGGTGGGACTAGACTTGACTGCCCCGCACCCACTCCTGGGGCCCAGGTACAGGGTCTGTGTAGCACCTTCACCTGGAACCAGCAGGACGACTTCCTAACACCTGCGGGTGACGTGGAGACCAGCATTGCCGCCTTCGCCAGCAAGTTCCAGATGGCTGGCAAGGGAAGGTGCCCCTCGGGGGTCAGTGCCCTGCTTTCCCCCTGCAGCACCCACACCCAGCGCCACATTTTCGCCGAGGCAGCCTGTGCCATCCTGCATGGCCAACCTTCCAGGTAGCCGGGTCAGGGTGCTCCTGCTGTATCCGTAAAATGGGGACAATGCCTGCCCTGCCCACTTCCGGGATTATTGGAGAATTAAAGGCGAATAAGTGCCAAGTCCCCGCCCCCTGCCGTGGCTGGGGTTGCCAAGCATTTGGGATGATGCCAGCTGGGAGAGGGATCAGAGAATGGGGAATCTGAGGAGGAGGAGCTGACCCATTTCCCTACTCTCTCCCAAAGGCGTGCCATGGGCTGGTGGAAAGGGAGCCGTACCAGCTGCGCTGCTTGGCAGCCGTGTGCGGCTGTGCCCCTGGCAGGGACTGCCTGTGCCCTGTGCTCTCTGCCTATGCCCGCCACTGTGCCCAGGAGGGTGCCCTGCATCCCTGGAGGAACAGGACACTGCCGTGAGCGCTGCCCAGCCCCGCCCCCTCTCAGGCTCCTCCCCACGTGCCTCTCCCAGCTCCCTTCTAGCAGTATCTCAGAGGAACCCAAGAGTTCTGCTGGGGTTGGGAAGAGGGCTGGGGGTGGGGGGCATCCTTAGGAGGACCTCTAACCTTGGCAGATTCCTGTGGAGGCGTAGGGGGTGTGGGGCCCAGAGGGGACTGGGCAGAGCTGCCAAAGGCCACATCCCTGACCTGCATGCACTCCTCTGCCCAGCTGTCTGTCACATGTCCTGGTGGCCAGGTGTACCAGGAGTGCGCCCCAGCTTGTGGTCGAAACTGCGGGGAGCCAGAGGACTGCGAGGAGCTGGGCGGCTGCGTGGCTGGCTGTAACTGCCCCCTGGGGCTGCTGTGGGACCCTGAAGGCCAGTGTGTGCCCCCCCAGCTTGTGCCCCTGCCAGCTTGGAGCCCATCGCTATGCCCCTGGCAGTGCCACCATGAAAGAATGCAACCGCTGGTGAGGGCTGCAGCCTTTGGGTAAAGGAGGTGAAACTGGGGTGAAGAGGTAGAGCTTGAGAGAAAAGAGGGGCTGTGTTTGTAGCACTGTGGGTTATAGCCTGAGCAATTAGGGATGTCAGAGCACTAACATAACCCACTTCAGGTTCAACAAAGTACTGTCATATAATTATCTTATTTGCTTTTGCTTAATTCTTACAATAACCTAGTAAAGTAGGAAGTGGGAGGATTGTTCCCATTTTACAGATGAAGCTTAGAAAGGCTAAACGGCTTGCAGAGTCTCACAGCATGTTAATGATGAAGGACTAGAACTCAGATCTCTGAATTCCTGTTGAGTGTAGTCCGGAGGCTCTTCCAAGGGTTAAGGAAACATAAAGGGAAATTAAAACCTCTGGAGGCAGGGCCAGGATCCAGGCCTGGGCTGGCTGAGGGCCTCAGTGAAATCTCTTTCCCACCTGGGCTGGGAGTGGGCTTGTTAAATGCCCTGCTGCAGAGCCCAGAGAAGAGCCTGTTGGAGCTGGAGGAGCAGAGGGTGGCCATGTCCATCTGGTCATGCCCAACTTCCTGTGCTTGCAACGGGGTAGGAAGTGAGATGCTTGGGTCTCTGGGGCTGGGGCTGGATTTTCACTCAGTGTTTGGCATCTGGACACTTGGGTGCCCGATGCCTGTGCTCCTGAGGCTCCCACAGGATCAGATCCATGGTTGGGCCTGACTCTTATTTGCCTCCCAACCTCTGGCAGTGTCTGTCAGGAAAGGGGCCTCTGGAACTGCACCATGCACCGCTGCCCCCACAGCAGGCATTCTGCCCTCGTGAGCTTGTCTATGTCCCTGGTGCCTGCCTCCTCACCTGTGGCAGCCCCAGCACCAACCTCACCTGTCCCGAGGGCAGGACCGATGGCTGTGTCTGTCCCCCCAGCTCTGTGCTGCTGGTGAGTCTGGAGACGGGCTGCCTGGGACACCGGAGCGGCCTTCCTAAACCAGGGCACTGCCCTGATCCCCCTAGCTGTCAGAATTGCTGAGTGGCATGTCTGGCAGGCCCTCCAAGATGTCCCTTGGTCCCTGATCTCTACCCAGGGTGAGCGCTGTGTGCCTCCTGAATTCTGTCCCTGCTGTCACAGTGGGCAATGGTACCCGCCCAATGCTACCATCCAGGAGGACTGCAACACTTGGTATGCCCAGACCCTGTGACCCTGTAACTCTAACCTCGTGACCCCCGGCTCCCAAAACATCCTTCTTCCTGAACCTTACCTTTCCCTTGGAAAACATTGGGTTGGGGGTCGGGGTGGAATATTCAGAATGACCTGGGCCACAGGAACCCTCCAGGATCCCTCCAAGCTGAGGGTCTGGAATTGCTCGGAACCTGGACCAGCTCCATCCTGTGCACACGGTCCTGGCGGCCTCTGGCCTCAGTGACTCTGTTTCCCCTGCCTTACTCCCCCGCTCTGCCCACAGTGTGTGCTGGGGCCGGCAGTGGCAATACATGGGGCAGAGGTGCAGCGGACAGTGCCAGGCATCAGGTGCCCCCCACTATGTGACGATTGATGGGCTGGCACTGACCTTCCCTGGGGCCTGAGAGTATCTGCTGGTGCAAGAGGCCGGTGGCTGATTCATGGTCTCTGCCCAGAACCTGCCGTGCAGGGCAAGCGGCCTCACCTGCACCAAGGCACTGACCCTGCGGCTGGAGAGCACTGTCGTTCACATGCTTAGAGGTGGCTGCAATTCTGGAAGGTGGATGTGGCTAGGGAAGGGGCGTTCCTGCTGTAGGCCAGCCCTGCGCGGGGGCTTGTTCGCCCATCGATATGG
>JAQZBX010077586.1:0-14251 GCA_029593785.1 Cabassous unicinctus
AATTAAAAGGCAAAGATTGACAGACTTAATGAAAAAGCCCAAACGAACTGAATGCTGCCAACACAAATCTCACTTCCAATAAAAAGATACAAAGAGTTTAAATGTAAAATGATGGAAAGGATATGCCATGCAAAAGTAAACACAAGCAAGCTAGATTAGCTATATTAATAGCAGACAAAATAGACTTCCGGATAAGGAGGGTTAAGAGTGATGCTTTGTAATGAGAGAAAGGTCAGTGGATCAGGAAGATATATCAATTATACATGAGTATGTGTTTAATAATAGAGCTTCAGAATATATGGAGAAAATACTGACATGACTAAAAGGAGAAATAGATAAATACAAAATCACAATTTTAGGCTTTAACGCAATACTCTCAGTAATTGTATAATTAACTAGGAAAAAAAACACAGTAAAAGAAGATCTTAACGGCATTACCAAGCACCTTAAGATACTTGACATTTATACAACACTACATTTAATAACTGCAAATATACATTCTTTCCAAGTGCAAATGAAATATCACCTCTAACAAAAATTTTGTGTCGATCAGTAAAAGGCAGGAAGTAAGAAGTGTATATATAAATTTACTGTCCTTCCTCTCCCCAGGGAACTGTTCTGACATGCTTTCATTGCATAAGACTTCCTTGGAAACATCCCTTGTGACCGAGCAACCAGCCGTGTTTTCTTGTGATGCTTGATAATATACCAGCTCGTGTTGCTTTGCCTTCTTCCCTGAATTGCTTCACTATTTCCACATTCTTGCTGTCCTAGGTTTGTGCCCTCCATAATAGCCTCAGGCTCAAAGAACTGGAATGAAGACAGTGCAAAGGAATAGTTACAGCAGTTGCCATTACTAAGCATTTACTCTGTGCTAGGCACTGGGTGAATCTATGGTGTAAAGAATGAAAACGACATGGTTCCTTACTTTGGGAAGTCAGAATCTAATGAGACAGTTGTAGATATAAAAACACAATCACAAAATGACTTAACTATTGAATTTGATTAGAACCTCCAAATTCAATCAGCAATAATTTAGAAGAAATCAAAATATTCACTAATTGCAATATGTAGATGCATCAATAAGTTTTTGCTTTACCCCTCAGTGCAAGTCCTGATTACTATGCCATGCCTGGCCTTTGGACAGCCAAAAATACATTACTGATTATTGGTATTACTAACACCAGACAGCTGGGAAGCTATCATCTCATCAGTAGGCTAAAGCAGGACATCAGTCAGAGATTAGTGCATAAACATCAGATTTTATGGCATTTATTGCATAGGGGAGCAGGGGGGCCTTAGTGCTCTGTGCAATGCCCCTCTTCTTTAAAACATTTTCATTGCTTTGGGTGAGCTACAGCAGACCAGGTAGTAGCTTTGCTCTTTGCCAATGTGATCACTGACCCACAGTATTTAAGTCATTAATCTGTAAAATGTTTTGGAATAAGTAGACTATGAAAGTATTTGATTTTGCATATTGCTTTTTATGTCCTGGGCTTCCCCAAGCACTTTGCAAAGGAATTAATTAAATTAAATTACTGGTAGCACAGTGACTGTGAGCAAATGGAAAGTGCAGCATACACTTAGTTTACATAAAATCAAGTTTATTCCTAGGAACAAAATATTAGATTCATTCATTTGATAAATATATGTTGAAACCTCACTAGATTCCAGGCACTCTTCTAGCGACTAGAATCTTATAGGTGGTAGTGATGAGAAAGGCAATTAACAAGTAAATGAATAAATCCATTCAAAGTGTACAATCAATACTATTTGGTATAATCACATAGTTGCTCATTCATTACTTTAATCATTATTAGAGCATTTTAATTATTTTATAAATGTGTTTTTTTCTAAAATTCCTAGAGGATACAGAAAAGGGTCTAGTGAGAGGGTTAAGAAAACCTCAGTGGTTTGAGACACTTACTCAACCATCAAGACCTTTTGGGAACATCTTGAGTTTCATGGAATGATCCAAAAAAGAGAGGGATATTTTGCAGAAAGTCCCAGTCCTCTTTTTAGCCTGCTTTTTTGGTTTATGTTGTTGTTGTTGTTTTCCACATTAGGTAGTACATTATGCTGGCTATTACACAATCCCTCATTCATTCATTCATTCATTCATCCAAACAATATTTATTGGGTTGAGATACTTTAGGTAGCATTCAGTAAATAGTGTTTGAATGAATGGAGGCACTTAGTTTCATGGTAAGTGTAAGGACTGAGAAAAATCACAAGTATAAGAGTCTAGTCCCAAGGGAGCTTATAACTGTATTGAGGAGATAAGATTATGAAATAACTATTTAAACCTGATGAAAGGCAAATTAATTATATGGGACAATCTCTAAGTTCAATAAAGGAAATTTTTAAAAAATAATTAGAGCTTAAGGAGGATAAAGAAGGGACCATTTGCTTTTGGCTGAATATATCAACAAAAGCAAACTGCAGATGAAATATGAGATTGACCTTAAAGAAAGAAGAGAACTTAATTAGATGTATGACTAGGGGACAAAAGTCCATGGTGGTAGCAGGTAGCTAGTGTGGCCAATATTTGTGTTCCTTGTTAGTGACATTACTCAAAGTATCTCAACCAAAATGTAAATTTGTTTCCAAGGGTCCATTCTTAGTATTCAAAGAAAATGGCAAATCTTACTTCAGTAGCATTATAATTAATGCAGTTTTTAATGAAGATATTAGAAATTAAATGGGGACAGGAATGGTGTATGTCTTATATCACATAACAAAAGTTACTAAATTATTTGTTTAGTTTTCTCCCCTCCACAAAGTGCCTCTCTCTCCCTCTGCCCATCTCTCTTGTTCAGCTTCTCTCTCCTCTCCCATTTCTAGCCACACTTCAGCCTCCTTTCTGGATCCTTCCATAACTTTCCATCTTGTTCCACTGCAACACAATTTAAACATCTCACAAGGTCTTCAGTTTGCATCCCCACAACTTACTACAAATAAGGACACTTTGAAGGTTCTTTGAAGGAAGAAGCTATGAGAAGTGATTTTCAATAATATGGCATGGAGAGCAGTGATTGTAAATACTATTTTTCTTATTAGATAATAAAATACAAATACAGAGGACTTTGGGAAGCTAGAAAGGCCAGAGATCATTTCTTAATAATCATTATTTATTAATTCCAAAATAAAATGTAGTAAGCATCTAAGCTCTGGCAGGTTAACTTTTTCAAAACTTGCTTTTACACACTTTGCTGCAGATAGCATCACTGCTGGGGTGTTTGATAACCACTCCTGTTTTTTCCCTTTTTTAAATTTTCTTCTTCCCTCTGAGACACATACATCATTATGAAAGAGGGGCAGCAATATGTATCACCTACAGCTTAATAACTGGTCCGTGAGCCTGAATTGAAATTCAAAAAACCATTATTCTTTTGGGGACATGTTGGCGTGGGTGTGATATATTTATTAAATAATAGGCAGTATAGTTGACTTAGTAAGGGTTCCATTGTTTCCATCTGACTGGGAAAGGGTCCGTGGAACAAAAAAGGTTAAAAAGAACTCCTGACCAACAGTCATTTCCTTTGCTGCCCATATATATATATAATTCCAAAAGTGCCTCCTCCTAAAAAGAAATCTAATTAATCTACTTAGAACTGCAAACACCCTTTATTCTATATCCAACAGAAGACATCAGGTGCCTGTTCCTTGAGATCAAGGTATTTGGGTGATGACTCCTCTGCTAATTCAAGGTCAAACGTATGCTGGCAGAATTCCTCACAATTGTATGCATTGTTTTTTAACTACCTGTCACAGAAACACTCAGAGCTGTTGGTAGTCATTTCCCATCATGTTTGCATCACATGATATAGGGCAGAAAAGGAAAGAACAGAATAATTTACCATTTAGGAAAGGGAAAGCACCAATCCTAGGTCAACAATAGAGTATTTTGTTTTTCCTACTTGACAGAGATAGGGAAGGAAATGATTGGATCTGCTAAATTATAAGCATTATGTCTTCATCAGTAGAGTGAGTTTTTTGGTCTACTGCTAGGTAGCTCATGCTTCTGCCTGATGGGAAGATCTCCCTTACTATACGTTAAGCAGAGCCATCCTTGAAAAAGGCATTTGAAAGGATTGCGCTACAAAGGGTTTGGTCATACACTTCCCGTTGTGCTGGTATTTTAGCTGGGTATTTCCAGGGTGGGGGGTGGGCAATAATGAGCCACAGTACAGCAGACTTTAGTTTAGTTTTGTTTTGCTCATCCAATTCCATCAACACTTCATTTGTTTTTTGTGCCCCTTTGTGTTTGCTTCATTCTTCATTATTACTGCAAAACAACTCTCTTTGCTTTCGTGTTCAAATGCTGGAAAATGGTCACCAATACCTTTTGAGGTTTACACATCGAAGATCAGTTTGGGATGTCAGGGTCAGATATCCTGAACTATTTCTAAAGACTTTGAAGCAATCTGAATATGTGATTGACAATACAGTCAATGTGGAATTGTATGTAGGACTCCCTACACCTGCACTAAATGGTTTTCAACTACAAATGTTTTAACACGTTATCTTTGAACAGTTCTTCTGTGCTGTCTCTTGGTCCTGGACTGTTTCTGTGCAGAATGACACCCAAAAATAATGTGGCTTTTGTAACCAGTTTTGTTTACCATGTTTCTTTATCCATGGGGAATTCTAAAGTCAAAATTGTAGTCCAATTTGAATAACTTCTCATCCTTCTGTTCATGTTTCCCTTGTCTTTTCTTACTATTCTATCTATATTTCTGCTCGTTCTGATTTTATGAACTATTTTTTGCAATTATATTGGATCATGTGTATTCTGGTAAGCTACCACAATGGTTTATGGAACACAGTGGCTTATGAATGCATATAAATAAAATACATATGTAGCTTGCTGAAGTGCAACTAACTTGCATTTGTGATCTCCGACTTGCTTTCACCAATCAATTTCTATTTGCTTTTTAATTGCATATTTCACTAGGCTTGCCTTTATTTAGCAACTGTTACCTTAAAGCTTGTTATTATAGCACCTCTGTCTGTTAAAATAATGTCAACATCATTCCTGTCACCTCGGTGCTTCTAATCCCCCTAATCACAGCCCCCTCACTGAATGAAAAGCAAGGTGTTTTTTTTTTTTGTTGTTGTTGGAAGTATGAATGAATAATTCATTGGGAAATATCTTCCGTGTTGTGCATGTTCAGAAGGCAGTGCATTTGCCCTGTCAGTCACAACGGATCGGGTAGAACTAAGGGCTGTTCAGTGTGTGCTCCGAGTGTACTGCTGATGGCAGGCTGCTGAGATTGTGAGCTGTGTGCATCCTGACCATCCTTCTTTGCCTTTTGTGACAGGAAGATTAAGATTTGGTGTCTTATTCTGTTGTTGCCTTCGACTCTATTCCACCTTGCGGTTTCACGCTTTCTTTTAAGTTACCGACAGATTCTTGTCCTCATCTCTGCAAACCCTGTGAGATCCTGACCTATAGCATCATGCTTTTGGAGAAGCATGATATAGAGAGGAGTGTCGCTTTCACATCATAGGCATTTGGATTTGCGGTCGGCATCAACCACATATCGACCGAGTAGTTCAGACAAGTTGCAGAACATTGACAAGCCTCAGTTCCCTTGTCTGGAATATGGAAGTGGTTATTATCACGTGGCCATTTGTTTGTGTGAGTGGGCGGGTATGTGGATTCACTAAGGACATTTTTTATGGGAGCATCCCAACACTATGCCTGGAGGATGGCAGGTTTCTAGCAAATATTAATTTCCTTCTTTTTTTTTTAAGAAGTACCCAGGAATGAACCCAGGAAGCAGGTGCTCAATCACTGAGCTATATCCGTTCCCCAATGAGAGTTTGTTTGTTTGTTTGTTTTTAAAGATTTATTTATTTATCCCCCCCCCTTGCTGCTTGTATACACTGTGTCCATTCGCTGTGTGTTTTATCCGTGTCTGCTTATCTCTCCCTTGCTGTGAGGTCCTGCTGCATCAGCCCACCGTGCCAAGAGGGCCGGCCTGCTCTCACAAGGAGGCCCCGGGAAGTGAACCCGGGGCCTCCCACATGGTAAACAGGGGCTCTATCAATTAAGCCACACCCACCTCCTGCTGTGAGGTCTTGCTGCATCAGCCTACCCTGCTGTGCGGGCCAGCCGGCCTGCCCTCACAAGGAGGCCCCGGGAAGTGAACCCGGGGCCTCCCATATGGTAAATGGGAGCTCTATCGATTGAGCCACACCTGCTTCCCTGTTTGCTTGTTTTTAGGAAGTACTAGGGATCAAACCTGCGACCTCGTACATGGGAAGCAGGCGCTCAACCACTTGAGCTACATCTGTTCCCCAAAAGTAATTTCTTTTTCATGAATTACCTCTTCCCCACTGTTTCCATCATCTCCTTTCTTTTCTCTACTCTGTTGAACGTGTACAAAATACTGAATGAACATGCCACTTTCCTGCCTAATTACTCCACTCTTTCAGGCATGCTCCCAATTGGTTCCCCCTCTTGTACTCCATGGACCATTCACATGGCAATATTCTTCACCTTCCCTATATCATGTGATTTCAGTCTTCAGACCCAGCAGTTTCTGCTGTCTGCTTGCATTGTCCATTCCCTTATGTGCAGCTGCTAAAACCCTGGTCCTTTAAGACAGAATAACACATATTGAACCTCCCCTGAGTTCTTCCGAGACACTCCATCATCCCAAAACCCATGCACACCCATTCATTCTCATAACAGGATTATTATTTGGCCTTGTCTGCATCTCCTGGTTATACTATGAATGTTAAGGGACCTGTATGTACCTTAATGTCTCTGTTGTTTGGCTTATAGAAAATGCCTCAAGGAATACTTGGTGGATACATGAACGAATGAATGGATGGATGGATGGAGAAAGAATGAAGTATGGAATATTTTAAGAGACAATATCTTAGAAATTAAAAAATACTACAAATTTTATGTCTTGATGGCATGACAAAAGACAAGGGCACCAGTAAACACCAGTTGTAAGAAACCAGTTTTTAAAATATGCCAATGAATAATAAGGTACACTGCTCTTACTGTTTAAATGCACATCTTTCTGCCTTGTCCAGCCTGATTGCTTTCCCCAACTGTTTCCCTCTCCCTTTTGCCTTTTGAAGAAATTAGAATTTAGAGGGATTATTTGGAGAATCCCGCCAGAGACTGGTAACCTGAGCTGTGACATCTGGAATCCAGCCCATTTTACTTGCTGGGTCTATAAAACATCATCACAAATGTTAACAGGTAACTCACCACGACTTGGTTAACCCTGTCCTTCCTGGCTTAAAGGCAGCCAGCAGCTCTGTTCTGCATCTTGTCTTGGAACTTATGTGCCTTTTCTCCTCTAGGGGGCATATCTTGTCTTAACTGGTACTGGTTAAAACTGTTAGGCAACAAGCCACAGATCATAAAGGCCTTAGGGGATTTTTCTCTTGCAGTTTTTATGTGATGTCCATTGATTTTTTGCCAAGTGTCCCAGCACTTTTTCTATCTCCCTCAGGATAAAAATCTCAAGACTTAGCACAGAATGAGTAGTTCTATCAGCCTTTCCATGCTAACATTTAATATATTTATGAGTAGAGTCCAAACAGAAGAGGGCATAAGCCCTCATCCTGAAGAACTCAAAATCAATGAGGCCAACATTTGCTTGCAGGAAAAATGACATAGGAACCCACATGAGAACAAGACTGTTTTGTTTTAACTTATGTATTGATACAAAAAATTAGACCAGGACTAGATGGGTATGCTATTTGGGAAGAGCTACTGGTATACCCTCCACTTATGGACACTGTATATAAGCATGTGTGTATGTGTGTATGTATGTGTGCACACGTACGTACCTGATAGCTGTCACTTTGGAGCTGATGATAAACTTAATCTTGTAAGGAAGAAGATGAAGCTAGATGGTTTGATTTTTGTTGTTGTTGCTTAGTTTAACCAGTGATAATTATAGTGGTGATAATAGCTACCATTAAACAGAGGACATATCAAATAATCACAATGAGCACCTTGCATGCAGTATCTTTTTATCAGCAAAACAATCTGAAAAATAAGGAACTATTATCTCCATTTTATAGAAGAGAAGCTGATCTAAAGCTCCTGATCAGCTTGCTACATATCACACATTTAATAAAAAGAAAAGGAGAGATTCAGAGTGTCTGATTCCAGAATTCAACTTCTACCAAGGTACTATATTGTCTCCCACCAGCTCAAGGATCTCCTTCTTCCACAGCTTAATTTTCCAAAATTGTATAAAATAAAAATGCTACTTTAGTGTAAACAGTGAGAAAATATCTCCAGAACTTGATGGCTCAGCAGAATCACCTTTAGTTTGAAAGACTTTGGTAAAAAGGAAGAAGCAGAGGGTGTGACTCAAGCAGTTGAACTCCCACCTCCCACATGGGAGGTCCCAGTTTCAGTTCCCAGTGTTTTCTGAAAAAAAAACAACAACAAATGAAAAAAAGGAAAACAAACAAGAAAACCAACTCAGGAAAGCCGATGTGACTCAGTGATTGAGACCCGGCTCGCCAAATACGAGGTCCTGGGTTCAATCTCTGACCCCCAGTACCTCAGAAAAAAACAGGAAGAATCCTGAAACCCACCCACCTGCAACCTAATAGGTGAGACTCCCCAGAGGCAGAACTCTGCAATCTCTATTATAGCACCCCCCACCCCCCCACCAGACAATTCTAATCCAGCCTGCCTGGCACTGCTGTGTGGCACAGGTTTGGAAACTATGTCTTAGAATCCAAGCCAGGCCAGAGACCATGTTTGTCACAAAGGCCCGAACCAAAGTATTCTTTCAATACATTGGTGAACTGAACTGTTGAAGCCTGCCCCCTGCAGTGATATTCCCCTTGTTAGAAGAATGATGAGCAGCATGTCCCCTCTACTATTTTGGAAAGGGAAATCCACTCAGCCCCACAGGGTTCCATCTTTAGGGTGTGGGGGGAGGCAGTCAGGCAAAGGCAGAGGAGTCTCTCAGCAGAACTTTGCATCAAGCTGAAAGGCTACACTCAAGGCAAATGTTTTCCTTCCTAGGAAAGCATGGGTCCCTATCATTAAGGTTTATAGGCTTCTGTATATGTCATCATTGTTATGGGTTTCTCCTGGGTTCTGGGGAGAATCAAGCTGAATGCTTGTAAAATACAACAAGCTGCTAAGAGAAAGATGCTCTCTAAAAATATAGTATTACTATAAATTTCAACCACTTCTCCTAGCCTGAAAATGCTGCCTGGTGAGAATGATCACTTAGCAGTCATTGGCTCATTTCCTCAGCTAGTAGGAAACCAGGCTTAACTCCAAGGCATGGTGAAAGTGGTGGAATTAGGTTAGAGGCACAAAGGATAGGGAAAATAATGAACAAAAATGACACTAAACTATTTTTCAAATTTGTATCAGTTATATAGGCAGCCTTACCAATACTTGGCTTAAGATGTTTTCATGAACTTGCAAAACCAATAAATGGAATCCCATCTTCTAAAAGGAGTTGGTTTCATTTCCTGATTTTCTGCCTTCTGTCAGGAGCCAGCCCAATTGGGCAAGTAACAGCATCAGCCAGACTTATTCTCCTCTTTACCCCTGAAGAAGTAGCAGTCATCTTGATCTTTATCAGATTTTCACAGTAGCCATCTGAACAAAGTTCAATCAGAGTTAATCTTTTCAAAGGCAAAATTTCTTTAGCCCATCTAATCTATATGAGGCTAACTGTCTCTGAACTGCTCATAATCTTGGGAAAATGTTATCTTTTGGCTTGCAGATAAATACAACACTTCACCAGCCTCTACCGATCTTATTTCCAAACAGTTGGAGTGTGAGGCCTAAATAAAAACCCAAGTGCAGGAGAGAAATGGATACATGCAGAGACATGAATATATATGTGTGTGTATCCAGTAGTTTAATAGTTCTGTTTCTGTCGAGAACCCTGACTGCCACAATGGGCCAGGCTGCCACCCAACAGGCTGTGGGAGGAGGAAAGAAGGTGGAGTGGCTAATAGAAAATCATGGTGAGGATGAAACTGGGCCAAACATTAAGCAACCATCCCCCTAAGCCTCAGACCTCCAAAACCTTGGCTTCTCTACATATGATAGGAAGGAGAATCTGCAATTTTAATTAAAAAGAAAAAAAAAACCCAGAAGAAGCAGAAAACCCTCTGAAGGTACTGACATATGAGGAGAGGAAGAGGAACACAAAGGCAGATGACCGGGTCTGTGGAGAGCCAAGAGGTGTTAGTCCTGGGAGCAGAAGGAGAGCAAGACAATGGATCACTAGATGCCAGAGCAGTGGGATAGCAAACTGTTGAATAAAACCCTCTTTCTACTCCCTCATCCCCATGAGAGATACCCTAAAGAGAATTATTTGGGAAAAAAGTCCTGGGGAAAACTGGATTTCCTTTGATCAAAAAGGTAAAAGATTTTGAGGCCCATTTAGACTTGAGACATTCTTATAAATATAAGTCCTGGGATACAGGGATAGAGCTATCACATTTACTTTCCAAATTGTCCTTAATGAGCATAAACCACTTTTATTATTTTTAAATCAAAAATTAAGGAATTTAAATGAAGCAAACATGGCTTTGGAACTTATTTTTTTCTCTGTATTTCTAAACGATCTACTTGCATTCATATTACAAACTTCATGTGGGTGGCTGGCAAGTATCCCATTATGTTGGCTGAAAAATGCAGCACTGGAGAGATTAATGAACCTTCCAAAGGTCATGAGTCTAAACACTAAATCTTGTGGGTTATTTCTCCCTAAGCACAAATTCCTTATCTCAACATGGTCAAGCAATTGCCAAATCATAATTTCTGATTTTTCCCTGATTCTAAGTTGGTAAGGGATGCCCTGTCTGATTTGAGACTAATTATTCAAATATTAAGAGTTGCATCTGGCTTTATTTCAATTCAAATGCTGCTGACCGTGATTATTTTCCTTTACTTTAAGACTTCTTTGTACCTCATGTTCAGTTGGTTATTTCTGGAGGACATATATCAGATGGGATCTCTCCTTTCCTAAATTCTCTGAGTGGATATTATTTTTGGTTAACAAATACTATAAGGATAAATATCCTGGATGACAGCACCACAAGCTTTATATAAAAATCACAGCTGCTACTGGCACCGGAGGCTCAATTACATCAATAATATCTATCCATTTTGCTTAAATTCCATAATTTACTCAAAAATATTAGTAAATATTTTAAATTACCAATATTTTGGTTTTAAATGAAATTCCAGAGAACAAAATCTATTTTTGCAAGTGTTTCTTTCTCTCTTCCCTTTTTTCTTTTTAAAGGTATGCCCACTAAGTGCCAGTAATTAGCAGGAAGAATGAAAGAAGTAAAATTGTGCTATTATGGGCAGAGATGCAAAAGAATGTTTTTAGAGAACTTTAAATAAATGTGCTTTCCCATTGAGTTATGGTTTTGCCCAATAAGTGATGCTTTTGACCAATTCTCAAGTGTAAACCTGAAAAAAGTAAACATTATTTTCCATGCTTCTAGCTTAGGAAAAACACACATTTAATCCCTTGTCTACTGTCATTCAGTGTGGAGCACATGTACAAACAATCTTCACTTAGTCTGGTTGGGGAGACCAAGGAAAGCTGGGTCAATAGCTAACATGGAAGAGTGAGTAGATAATAACTTGATAGGGGAGAGATAGATTCAGGAAGTCCTGGATTGTTTTTGTTATGTTTTGTTTTTTTGTTACTTCCTAGTTTGAGAGGCCAATGAGGCTAGGAAGGCAGGGTCTGCCACAAACAAAAGACTTGAAGTCTCATAGGTTTTAAAGTTGAAGGAGGATTTATTTAATTCAATTATCTCAAAAATCTTTACTCCAGAGATGTAATGTAGCTTACCCAAGATTAAACAATTGGTAAGTGCGAAAGCAAGATCTTTTAAGAACAGTTTATGCCTTCCATTGAGAGTTCAGTCTACTATGCTCTATCTACTTCTTTTTGAGGTGGCCCCAGATGGGGTTGAATCTACCTGGGGTCTAGTTTGTTTTGGTTAAATATGGGAATTAATCAGGAATTTGGAAAGGATGAGGAAGACTTTGATGACAAGCAGGGACACTAAAACTTTGGCTTATGCAGAAAAGAGCTTGAAGATACCAAATAACCTGTAACCAGATCAAGCCAACTTGGGAGGAAGAGTGGGGAAGACAGGAGTTGTACAATCATAGGGAAACAAAGCAGCAGGGTTGAATGGTCAGGAAGTGATGTGTGTTTGTCATGAAACTCTAAAAGAAAGTCTAAGGACAATAGCTTTGCATGTCAGGTGCATCTACATGAGAGCTGAAGGCTGTGGGGGGAGGGGGGAGATGGGTTTCATTGACAAGGTTCATTAATCTCAGTTGCTCTTGGGCAGGTTGGGACTTCCCAAGCACTCTTAACCTGGGAAGTTTCCTGCTTCCACTGGGTCTTAAAGGGACCCTGTGTTCTGAGCAAGGATTTCCACTGAGGTCTAGTTATTGTTGCTACACCATCAGAAGGCAACATTCAACACATTCAAACCATCAAGAGAAAATAAGTAGGTGTGATTTACAGAACTGTCTGGACATGTGAGGCCTTCTCCTTTCTCCTGTCTTCAAGCAACTTACCTCTCTATATAACTTTTATTAAATTTTAAGTTTATTAAGCCAGATCCTCTTTTTAAAAAAAAAAATTGGCCAAGTAATAATGAATTTTTGTGTGATCAATAGAATCAGTCATGTAGCTGACTCCACTTAATCAGTAGGTCACCAGGAACATTAAATTCAACAATGTTCATTAAAACAGCCTCCATTAAAAACAAGTGATAGTTTCTAAAAAGGTCAGGTGGTCAGCAACTCAAGATAAAGATCACTAATGGCTAATGGCTACATAACTCCCTGTATTCTATATACACTTTAACCTTCAAAGTCAAAGTGCATCTACATCAATTAAAGCTCACAAATATAATGAGAAGCACAAAATTGGAGCCAAGTGCAAACCAGCCAATACAGCTTTTCAACCCCAGGGGTTTCCCCAGCTTCTAGAATAGAGAATCCTCCCGGCCTGGTGTGCTTAAATGTTTGGTGCCAACACCCCTGATTCATTGTGTTCTTCTTGAGTTGTAACTCATTATCAACTTTGTTTTTCTGTCACAGGAAATGAAGGCTGAGTAATTAACTTTGCCAATGCCATTGAAAAGGATTTTACATAAGCTTCCATGCTGTGTAGTGTCAGTTTAATAAAAGTCCATTACCCTTATCCATAATTGCAAAATGCAGAAACTCTGAAAATCAATTTTTTTTTTCATTTTAAAATGAGCCACATGTGAACTTAGTGGCAATACCTAACTTAAAGGGTTATGAGCCTATTAGAATCCTTATTTATTCCCTTTGGTAAAAATATATTTTTTGCTATAGAAATCTTAACATGTTTGATTAAGGGAAGCTGCTTCAGACCTCACTGAAGATGCTACATAATATAAGAGAGGTATGTATGCACCACTTTACCTTTGTAAAATCTGAAAATAAAATCTGAAATCCAAAACACAAGTGGCCAAATCAGTGTTAGACAAGAGATTAAGAAGCTGAAAAAGTAAAATTCACCTATTTTTTAAGCCCAAAGAAAGTGATTGCTGTGGTTCTTTCTTTCCTGGTGGATTTTTATTTTATTTTATTTTATTTTATTTTACTTTATTTTATTTTATGTGGCGGCCATCAACGGAGGTGCTTAGCTCTCGTCAAGACCAAAAACGTGACAAGGTCCATGGCTGGTCAAGAAGGGATCAAGGATACCCGACTTGTGGGGGAGGACTAAGCACTTCAGGACTTGGAGCCTCTTTTCACCCTGTTTATACTCTTACAAAGGCCATTTTTTGAGCTCCTTGAAAAATAGGCCTCATCAGGCGCTGGACTGGTTAGTCAATAACGGGCAACTGGACCCCCCTTCTCTCTCTCCTTCTGTGGCAAAGCCGCTGGGTCAACCTAAGACAGGGGCCTGGCCAATTGCTGCCATGGTTTCCAATGACGGGTAAGATCCAGCAGCCATTTAAGCACGGTCCTGACCTAAGACAGGCACAGTCCCCCCAAATATCATTGAGGCCTCTATTTCTCCCAGCAGGTTAATCATAATGTTTTACAATGATGCCTTTCCTTTTTAATTGTCTACCTGCATATGAAAACAACGGCCTGTTTATTGTAAATTATGATTTAACTACTAACGTAACTAGTTTAGGATTATTGCGTACACAGTTAAGAAAAACAATAGTCTTGCAAATTTAACTGTACATATGATTT
>JAQZBX010077587.1:0-14243 GCA_029593785.1 Cabassous unicinctus
TTTTGTTTCTTTGTTATTCATCTGACTTCACTATCCTTTCCCCTCTGCCTTTTTGCTAGGCTCTCTGTTTCTTCAAAGCCTCACAGTGTATTTCCTCTGGGCTCAGTCCTTGGGCTCCTTTTCATCTTTAGCACCATGTTCCCTTGCAGGAGTGCCTTGACTTTAAACACCATCTATACTGGCATATACTTCCACATTTATTTATCCATCCCATTCCTTTCCATGCAATCCTGATATATGCACAGCTGAATTAGGAAGCCTCCATTTGGATGTCTAACATGCCAACATGGGACTCTGGGCTGCTCACAGGAACCTGTTCCTCCTCAGGCTCCATATTCAGGAACTCCACCTGACAGGGGTTCTGGTAACTGCTTTGTCACCTTTCTTGACTTCTCACATTCCCTCCACCCAACATCCACCCCATTAGCATATACTGTGTCCCATCAGAACACAAGTCCACATCTGGCCCCTTCTCTTTGCCTCCACCTTCCTTCCCAGCTCAGCACCACCTATGACAGTAGGACTGTAGTCCCTTCTCCCTCTTGCTTAAGTGCATGAGAAAAGGTGTATTGTGATGTTCTGTATATTGTGCATTAAGTTAAATTTACTATTCACAGTGATCAAATATTCAATATCTTCATTACATTTTCTCTGTTTATTCTATCAGTAGTTGAGAGTTGTAAAAAAAAGTGATTAAATCTGTGGCTTATTGTACTTCTGTCACTTTTCAAACGCAATGCTATTCACTGTGTATACATTTTAAAATGCTATGTTTTCAGAGCTGATGAGAGCACAACTCTGTGATGATACTGAGAGCTACTGAATGTAAATGCAGGATCAATTGTACAAAGTAGAGAACCATATAACACAGTGAACCCCATGGTGAATGATGGACTGTGGTTAATGATATAAACACAATATATACATACAAATATAATTCTCATGAACTATAACAAATATACAATTCTAATATATGGTGTTAATAATAGGATGGTTTGTGGAAAAATACATCAAATATAATCTATGGACTATAGATAACAGTAGCAGTAATATTATGATGATGTTCTTTCATCATTTGTAACAAATGTGTCATAACAATGTAAGGTATTGATGGTGGAGTGATGTATTGGAATCATGCATGGTATGCCTGATTGTTTTATCTCATAATTTCTCAAAAATATACTATGGCTTCCAGGGAATTCAAACCTTTTTATCGTGATGAAAGGGCACTTAATTTCTAGTATTTTCTTTCATATGTTTACTTAATATTGTCAAAGTGAAATAAAATTTACTAGTTTTAAAGTTTTACATGGTATATTATTTTCCACATTTTACACTTTGCTGTGTGTCTTAGATCACTTTCTTATATCTGTATAGATATATTTGTTTTTAATACACATGACAATTTTGATTGTTTAAGAGGAACATTTATATTCATTGATTATAAATGTTAATTATAATTATATTAAATATAATTAAATATAAACCATATAATTCCACATAAATACTTATTTAAATTTGCCTTTTTTCATGTACTATTTGTGCTCTCTGTTCTATGTTCTTTTTTCTTCCTGAATACTTTCCTTTAGACTGATTATTTCTGTTCAATTTCTCTCTTCTATTTATTTGAGTAAGATGCACTATTTTAATATTCTTTTAGATATTAACTGAGAAATTACAGCATTTTTGCTTACATTAATTATTCTTTCTTGACTTGACCAATAATGCATTTTAAAACTCTATAGATCCACTTACATATATTATGAAATATGTTATCATATGTTTTAATACTTTATTGATGTTCTAACTGACAGATATCATTACTATTACTTTATGTATTCACTATTCATTGAGTTTAATTAACAATTATTCTTTTTCAGCTCATCCTGAATCTTGAACCCTCCATCTGGGATTATTTCTTTCTGCCTGAAGAAGGCCCCTTCACATTTCTTTTAAAGTTAGTTGCTGCTGGAAAACTGTCTCAGTTTTTATTTGTCTAGAAAAAGGTTTGCTTTACTTCATCTTGAAGAGCTTTTGCAGTAGAGAATTCTACTTTGGCAATTCTATCTTCCATTGTTGGTGTTGGTATGCAGCTCTTCAATTTTTAATGCTTTATTGGTAATATTCTTATTTTCTAGCTGCTTTTAAGATTTTCTTTCAAGTTCACAATATGCCTATATGCGCATTTATTTTGATTTTTCCTTCTGGGTTTTGTTGAGTCTATAAATGAATGTCGCATCAATTTTTGACAATTGTTAGATATGATCTCTTCAAATATAGCTTCCACCCTATTCTATGTTTAGTCTTCTTCTAGAACTTCCACTGAAATACATGTTGTAACTTCTCATTATATTCCCTATTATTCTATCATTCTTGCACTCTCAATATTTTCCATTATTTTTCTCAGGTTTCATTTTTCATATTTTTAAAGGCTTACTCTTCTAGTTTATCATTCTCTCTTCTGATATATTTAACCTATTTTTCCTATTCACTGATTTCTTCATTATTCAATAGTATTTTTAATTTTTTAGTTTTGTGTGTGTGTGTATATATATATTCCTTTTTGTCTCTCTTTAAACTTTCCAGTACACTATTATAATTTTTAAGTTTATCTTTTGTTTTTGAAGATAATAAGTACTCTTATTTTACATTCTCTACCTAATATACCTGCATATGGAGTTTCCAATGTGTGATTTTGTTGCTTCTCAGTCATATTATATTGTTTCCTTGTTTACATTGTCATTTTTTATTATATGTTTGACAATATATTTCAAAACTCTAGAAATGATGTGAGGCCTAGAGTGATGATACTCTCCTTCAGAGGGAACTTCAGTTTGCTTCTTCCAGTCCCTGTGAATGTCAGCAATCCAGGACAAAGTTCATCTAATCTGAAGATGTGAGCTTTCAAGTACTCTCTTACTTTTGCTTTACACTTATACCCAAAGAGCAGTCTATCAGGGTCCCAAAAAAAGCAGTGGATGAATTACCAAATTTTACTCTTGTTGACCGTGGACTTTGACATCTGTGTCAATAAAACCTTAGTGTTGTCAAATGCAATTATCAGCCTCTATGCTTCCTTTTCAATTAGACAAACACAGGACATAAGCAACCCTGAACACTGATTTATATTTCTGGATTCCTATCTTTTTTTAGACCTTCACGCAGGAATACTTCACTTTATTAAATAAAAACAAACGAGGAAATGTTTGTTATGCTAATGAAAAAAAAAAAAGTAAAGGCTTTGCTGAGGTTTGTTTACTGCCACCATGGAAACCATGGTCTGTAGACATGGGACATGGCTCCAGAGGGGTGGAATATAGGCAGTGGAGGAGGGGACGGGCTACAACCCCTCCACTCAAGACAGCCTCCCTGGTGGACTTAGAAGTTCCTTCCTGATCCCTGTGCCCTGTGCTATGAACACTGGGTTAGAGATCTGCCCTGTTCCAAATAACAGTGTGATGCTTATGCTAAAATAAATTCATCTACAAAGTGGATTTCTCCTTACTAGACAAGGATGAGTGTCATTGTGATAGAGGGGAGAGTAACCTTGGCAAGAAAGGACAGACATCCAGGTAAGGAATCAGGTTGGGGAGTCACATGTTTTGGAACTAGGGCAAAGTTACAGATGTCCTATTGTGATGTATCCTGAACCTCAGGCAGGGATTGGCCAGACAGGCAGGGGCAGAGATAAAGGCTTGGACACAGGGTCTGTGCAGACACAGGAGTTTGGGCACAGAGAGGAGACTCCCCTGCTCCTATTCCTTCTGCTGGTTTCTACTTCCCTTGGCCTTCAATGTTGATCCTGATGAGGAGGCTGCTCTTAACATGCCTTGTCTGGGTCCCAGGAGCAGTCTCAGGTTTCAGGCTTCCAATCCACATCCACCTTATCTACTCTCTGGTCAGTTAAAGAAAGAGAAATGCCAAGCTGAAACCTTTTGAGTTCAGGAAGGAAATGTCAAAATTCATATGCTCACAGCATTGACAACAGGGGGAATATCAGGAGCTCAGTGACCATGGTAAATATTAAGGGAATCCCAGAAAGACCTGTGTCCACTGGCTGACAAAAATAGAAGTTAGGTTGTGAGAGAGTGCCAGGCAGTAAAATCTGTATGCAGAACACCAGAGTAGAAAGAGAAAACCCCAAGAGGTACAGATGTTGAAAAAGATGAAGACTTCTTCAATCCCAAAAGGGAATGGATTTTTATCAGAACCCTAATGAAAACCATCATCACAGGTTCTGGATCTGCAAAAGAAGGGCATGGAGAAAGGTACGCTCAGCCTTAATTAGTGCATTTCTTCTCCACCAAAGCTGATGAAGGAATATGTGAATCCACATTATTCATTCTTCATGGGGGATTAACCAGCAGAAAGTCTGTTTTCTACTATGGTACTAACAGTTTTCCTAACTGGGCACACTCAGTGAGCTGTTTGTCCTTCACATAATCATATCCATGCTCCTTATGCTCTGTGGCTCCCTCTGATCTGTGTAAGGAAGGCCTCACTCCATCTTTCCAGAAGGCTAGGGAGGGGAAATGGGAGTGAACCTGGAGGGCAGGATGTTTCCTTGAAGTCCCTAAAGGAATATGGAATGCTGGAGACTGTTCCAATAGTCTATTGGCCATGCTTTTTGCAGACTTCTTTCCCCATTTATGTCATGAACCCAACAGATTCAGTTACCCTGAACTTTCATCTCTTTGCTTAGGGACTTACAGTAAACATAAATATAGGATGGAACTCAGAAAGGTTTGGTTTTCCAACATGTAATCATAAAATATTTCAAAAATAATGGAAAGCTGAAAGAATTTTACAGTTGATACTTATTGCCCACAATATTCTACCTGTGACATTTGAAAGTACTTCCTTTATCAATACCCAATTTATAAATTGAAACAACTTATTTTAATCCATTTCAAGCAAAGTTGCAGACATCAGTAAATTTTACCTAAATAATACAGAATGAGTGTCTGTAGAGTTCAATATTTTTAGTAGAGTCATTTTTACTTAATCTTTACATACAACAAAATATACATATCTTCAGTGATGAGTTTTAACAATATATATCCTTTTAAACCAAACCCCTATCAAGTTATAGAATATAAACCTTTATCCATAAAGGTTATGGAATAAAGGTTGATATACTCTCATGTCAACCCCCACCTGGTAAATCCAACTTCTATTTTTACAAAGGCAACCAGTGTTTTCATTGTTTTCCACCACAGATAAGTTTTTCCTGTTTTAAGTAGTTCATATCCATCAAATCACAATTTATCACCTCTGTTGGGTAAGGCTTCTTTCACTCTTCAGGATAAGAATGTTAATTCTTTTTAATATTTTGTAAATTTCAATTGTAAGAATTATCACCCATTGTTTATATATTCTTCTATTGATGGAAATCTGGACTGGTTCTATTTTGGGGCTATTATGAATAAATATGCTATGATCATACTTTCAGATATCATTTCATAGGATTCTTGAGATAAATGCCATCATTTACTTGAAGTCTAAGGACCAGAGGAGGAAACTTCCACAATTCTTCCCAGCAGACTCAAGAATGTCTCTGATGTCAGTGATTTGTGCTCTGCCAAAGTCCTACTTCTGGCCAGAGACTAGAAGTAGTCAGGATTTTCAGACTTTGTTACCCTATCTCCACTGGTTCCTCATATGTCTTTACAATATAGAGATTATAGACCATACTCCTGTGGGATGGAGAAAGCAGAATACATTTCCTAAATCATCTTTAGCCTTGGCTTGGGATCTGAACAGGCTCATGAGCAGAACCAGATAAAAATTTCTGACTTGCTTTGTGAACATGGACTCATCCTTTCCTCTAGGAGCCTCAGTTACTTTCTGTGTAAATAAAGGGATTAACTCAATTGTTTGAGCAACATCTGGGCCTGAGAGACTCGGGCAGGAACTGCACCCAAAGATTCAGGGGTATGATGGTTTTAATGATGCTAGGATGTCCTCTCTCCCCTCTGCTCTCTGTAGTCACCAGTGTAGACTCTGGAAGCCCCAAAGTCACCCCTCTTTGCAAGTGCCAGACAGGATCCTGTGTATGCCTTCCCACTAGTGCCAGCTCCAAAGATCCCATGATGGTCAGGGAGGAACCACATGCTTGAGCAGTAGCTCACTTAATCTGTGGTCACCTGGAGATTTTCCTCTGAAGCCCTGCTCCACCTCATCAGCTTTTTGTTAGAAATGGCTCCCAGAGCACATGTAGCATTGGGGACTTTTCCCAGTGTTGTACCTTGGAGTCTAAGGAGATTAAGCAATTGAATGTATGTGTAAGTGACTTTATGTGTAAGTGTGTGTGCACACAGATCCTTTTGTTGCTATCAACTCTCATTTATGAAGTACTCACAGAGTTCTAGGCATGATCATGGGCCTTTGTACACAGCTTTTCCTTAGTAATGACATCAGTACATATATCTGAGTAGACCCAATGGCCTGGAAAGCCCTTTCTGCCTCTTCCCTGTCCCTCACCTGCATGGAGAAGCTGCAGAGAAGCTCCCAGGATGAGGAGGTCCAGAGCAGCAACTTCAGGAAGGTTGTGTTGCTGAGACACCAGAATAAAAATCTGTCACCATTGTTGAGTTGCTCCTGAGCCCTTCCCATGGAATAGTAAGGAGCTGGAAAGCAGAGCCAGGTGCCCTATCAACTTCTTGGTTGGGATTAATGTGATGCTCCCTCATCTCTGCCCCCTTCCCAGGTCTTCACTGCCAATTAGGCATGGCTGGGAGGAAGCAAACCAGGGCCCTAAAGCCTGACTGCCATTCCAGTGCTCTTTTCCCCCACAATGCACTGCTCCTGAAGCCCTGAGCTAGGCCTGGGCATGTGATGAGCAGCCAACAGTGTTGTTGGAGGGGGTCTCTAAAACTTCCCCATAATTTTAGCGTTTTCTTTGTGAATATCTCTGAGATTTCTAAGTATAATTCCTGGCTTAAGAAGTTCCATTCAAAGATAGCTCCCAAGTTGTGGATTTGAGTGATAGACAGTGGGAATCCCCATGATTAAGGAAGGTGGGACTTCAGCTCTCTTCTGCTCTGAGCCAGGATGGAAAGGGTTAGGAGAGGTGCATGCAGAACAGTATGACTAAGGTACAGAGAAAGTGCTGGAGAGCAGTGGAGGTGATGCAGGAAAGGAAATGTGCATCCAGTCAGGGACCCTGAAAACCAAGTTGAGGAATTGAGAGCTTAATGTGTTTTAGAGAGTTAAGGAATCAAGAGTTTAATGTGTTTTAGAGAGTTGAGAAATCAGGAGTTTAATGTGTTTTAGAGTTAGACAAGTGTTGATGGACCTTGAAAGCTGATTGAGCTTGGGAGGGTCAGAGTCAGAGCTGGGCCTGTGAACAAGTCTTTAGCAGTAGGCTCAGTGTTCAGGGTTGACTGAAAGTTGAGATTTTGAGTAAATGAGCCAACCAATAGAATCTCCATGTTATTACATGTGTGAAGACCTCAGGAGACACTCATCTCAGGAATCCAGCCCTTGTCAGAGCTCTGGAAAACACTTTTGATATTAAATGAAGTTGAAAACACAAAATGTAGGTCCTGTTCCTAACAAGATGGTGAACTAGCAGCACCTGCTGGCTCTGTCCCATTAAATCTGTCCCTGAAAAAGCTGCAGAGGAAAACATGACATCCAGGAACAGGCAAACCCCAATCATGGCAAACCTCTGGGAGAAGGGAACATTTTTTTGGCCTGGGGTGTGCATGTATGTGTATCCATGTGTGCATTTGTGTTTGTGTGTAGTGGAGAAGGTGAGAAACCAGCTACAGCTTGGTGCACAGGCTGCTCCCACACCTGTGAGAGCAAGGCTGAAGAGAAGTGCTTTCAGTTCTGCACTGGGCTCTCCTCATTCATTGCTTTCTTAAAAGCTTTGCCTACCTGCCCTAACACCAGGAATCAGGGGCAGAGTTCAGGTCTAAAGTAGTGTCAACAGGAGCAAAGTCAGAGCTGCACAAAAGCCCTGCTGGGTGAGGAACAGGAACAAAAATTAGGGAATGATGTGCCCAGGCAATCACATACCCTCCTTTCTCCAAGGCCCCACAACCAGTGGATTCCAGTCTGATCCCAATGCTGCATGTTCCCAGAGACTTGAAAGTGAAGCACTGACATGAAGATTTCCTTGGAGCTTAAGACTCCACAGGTGAGTGTCCATAGCGTCTGGGCTGCTGAAGCCTCCCTGCCCAAAGGCTACTCCCTCCCATCCCCTTTCCTTTTTTTTTTTTTTTGCAGACAGGAAGTTTATTGGGAAGCTCTCCCAATGGAGGGGTTCTGAAGAATATGAATTTATACAGTACATCAACAGGCGGGGAAACCGAGTACACCCTGGGGCTAAATGGCCAGAGGGGAGTGGGTTAGGAGGTCTTGGAATGTGGGAGGGGTGATGGCCTTTATATGCTCCATTTTGTTTATTCTTGGGGGTGGGAATGAGCTGCCCCTAGGCTATGGCTTGCTCAGTCAGGTTAGGTGGGTTATGACTGGAGGCTGCCTTCCCTCAACCTATGCCACTGGGGCATTGATTCATGGTCCTATGACCTGTCAATCATTGCAACCCTCTCCTTTCTTGAACTCACTATTGCCTGGCATCAGTCAGTGTCTGGCATCCATTCCCTCCCAACTTTCTACAGGTAAATGAATTCTGGGGCCATAAGGCAACTGAGCAGCACAACTATCTTAAAGAGAAACAACAACTGGACATTATATCAGCTGGGAAGCAGAACTCTAAGAAGAGGTAGATCAAAATTTAAAAATACTAATATATTATGATAACAAAGAAAACAAGAGCAAATATTCACCATATGAAATGAAAAAAATCTGAAAATAATAAAGTTGAAATATTAGTAATAAAAATATGATATTATTATTGGGAGTAGCTGTTGTGATTCAGTTCTTATAGATCATTGAGGTCAATAATGAATAAATATTTTTTAAATATATTTTGTTCAATATACTTTTTCATGTATATATACATCCTCTTTGTCTGTTTTCTTGTCTATATGTATCTCTGAAAGAAAAATCAGAGTATTCAGAATATGGAATTTTACTTGGGACACCAAAGTTTTACTGCAGCAAAGGAAGCCAGAATGGAAGTAGCTTTCGAGATCTAGGGATGGAAAAGGATTTTTTTAGACATAGAAAGCAAATTTGTTTGAATTATACTGATTAAACCAGGGTTTGTACATCTTATAGGGAAGCTTTAGGGCAGGAGAGCTTTATTTTTTTATTGACCCAAAGGAAATGAACTAGGGGCTTGATTGTATCCCTGGGTTAATTGCCTTGGTGGGGATTTAAAATTTCAAAAGATAATGAGGAAAATTAAGAGGGCACTTTTGGGTGGGCTCTAAGGGACCCCCAGGGCTTTCTCTATACAGTTTTATCATATATCTAACTCTATATCTTTACTTTCATAGATTAAAAATTAACAACAGCAAATGCAGAAAAAGAGTTAGAAAAATCTATGAAATGAGGCTCTTTACTGTTTATGTGAGTGTGTTTGCAAGGGATGAGGGAAAGCTTCCTGCAGTATTGTTGCAGATACAAATCAGTATCTTTAATCAAACCACCTACTCTGTATGATTTCACTCTGTACTATTTTCATTCTTTATTTCTTTTAAATTCTAACCAAATTATCCATGCCAAGAGTATAAAAATAATTTATAATGTTTATTGTGATTAATAGCAAAACTCCTTTTCTAGCCTCAGCCCCCATTCCTCCTTCTGCAGAATTTCCCACTTCTAACTGCATTGGCTGATTATTGTGGGTAATATTTCTGTTTGTAAACACATATATGTCTCTCTTTTTCATCTATCCTACTCCCCACCATATATGAGAATCTTCATCTACCCTCATCTTTCCAAAAATAGATGTTTTAGGTTAATTTTCTGAAATCAAGCAAATACTACCATTTTGTTGTTTTCTTAAACTAGTTTTTACCTTTATAGAGCCTCTCCTCAGTTGTGTGATGATCCCTGGTTTTCTTTTCATGTTGAGGAGTGGGAACCTAGAGATGACAGGAACCTTTGAATGTGTGAAGACTTCAGTGTGGCCATCACTCTGGTGTGCTCTGTCCAGTCTTGTCCTTGAGGGTCTTGTGATATCAGTTAAATTAGATCTAGAGAAACTGAGGCAACACTCAGACATCTTTTAAAGTATGTGTCCCCTGTTATCTACAATAATACAAACCTAAGATTTAAGTAATAATACATTTTAGGAGTGATATCCTTGTTATTTAAGTTAACTCTTTACAACTGTATGACATACTACAGAGGAATTTGAAAATCACAGGAATTTCATTTAACAAGCTATATGAATTTAAAAGAATGAATAATTGAAAGTGGAATTTCAGACGTTATAAAAGGTGTTGTAAAGTAAGATATTTAAGATTTTGATCTGGAGGAAGATGGACTTGCATTCCAGTTCTCTTACTGGCATATAGCTCCTGAAAAACTTTTGCTTATATATTCAACCATTAAACACCTGATAGGGCTTTTAATGGGGAGAAATTAAATAAAATAAATATGAGGCTTCCAGTTAAACATGTAACACTATACTTTGCATAGGAGAAAATTTCAGTAAAAAATATGAGCTGACATGACACAAATACAAGTAGAAAATATATCAGAAATTGAGTATATTGTTTGGGGAATTTAAATTAACCTTTAATAAAAAGCAAATGATTGATAATCACAAAAATAAGGGTATTAATTATGTCTGGATATGAGGCAAGGGGACATGAGTGTGGTGCATGCAGAATGCCTCAAGGTTACTGATTTTGTTCTATTTCTATGAGTTGGTTAATGAACTGCCCTTTGTTTTAAAATTATTCTATATCTTAGAAATTTATTTTATATATTCCCTTGAAATGTGGCTAGTGCAACTGAGAAATGATTTTTAGATTATATTTAATTGAAATTACCAAACTATACTAACTAGTGGTCAATATCACCATAATCCCAAAACCAGATAAAGTTACTATGAAAAAATAAAATTACAGACCCATTTCCCTAATGAATATAGATGCAAAAATCCTCAAAAAAATATGTATTCATCAAAGCCAATAGAACATTAAGAGAAATATACATTATGATCAAGAGTGTTTTATCCTAGGTATGCAAAGGTAGCTCAATATAAGAAAATAAATCAGTGCAATACAACACATTAATAAATTGAAGAAGATAAGTAAATTGATCATCTTGATGCCGAAAAGACTTTTGACAAAATACAGCAGCCTTTCTTTTATAGTCAAAAATTTTATTGAAGTATATCATTCTTAAATGAACATTCATAAACAATAAGTGTATAGTAAAAGATGTGTACTTACAAAACAAACATGCATATCATCATATAGGACTCCCATATATCACCCCACCACCAACAGCTTGCATTGTTGTCAAACATTAGTTAAAAAAGTATGAAAGAGCATTGTCAAAATATTATTACTGACTATGGCCCATATCTTAAACTGGTGTATTTTCCCCCAACCCAAGTGATTAACATGCTGTATTAGTGTTATATTTTATAGTTCATGGGAACACATTTTCACATTTGTTCTGTTAACCACAGTCCATCTTCCACCCCAAGATTCATTGTGTTATATAATCCCATTCTTTGTGAAATCCTTTCAAAGTGTACACTCAGTGCCTCTAATTTTCATCACAAAGTTGTGCTGTCATAACCTTGGTCAATTTTATAACATTTTCAATTCTACAAAAGGAAAAATACCATATTCCCTTATCCCCCCATTCTTGTCCCTTAGAATTGATATATTTTCTTTGACATTGCTGTGAAAATATTACAATATTACTGTTAATGCTCATTCATAATTTACATTTGTGGTAATATTTCTGTGTGTCACCATATTCTTAACATTTTGTAAGTGAACATACTTATGTTTGTACTATTAACCACAATCTTCATTCACCACCAAGATAACTATGTTACAGTCCTAGCTTTCCATTTACATTTACATCCATAGGCTACCCCTTTCAACAACATTATAAATCAGCAATGTTAGTTATACACTCTATAATGTGTTACCATCAACTCAATGAGTTTCCACACACTTACAATAGACCTTATTAAAAATGAGACACACAAAAAGCATCAGTTCTCAATCTCAACACACATTCTATTTCCTAGTAACCTATATTCTAGAGTTTACCTCTGTGAGTTTACTCATCCATTTATTTCATGTTAGTGGGACCATACAATATTTGTCCTTTTGTGTTTGACTTATTTCACTCACTGTACTCTCCTCAAGCTTCATCCATGTTTTAACATGCATCCTGATTTCATTTCTTCTTACAACTGAAAAGTATTCCATTGTATGTATATATCACATTTTGTTTTCCATTCATCTGTTGGTGGACACTTGGGCTGTTTAAAAACTTTAGAAATTGTGAATAATACTTCTATGAACATCAGTATGCAAATGTCAGTTCAGGTGCTTACTTTCCATTCTTCTGAATATATTCTTAGTAACAGGATTGCTTAATCACATTGCAGCTCTCTGTTTAGCTTCTCAAGGTACTACCTATGTCTTCCACAAAGGCTACACCATTATACATCCCCACCAATAGTGAATGAGTATTCCTATTTCTCTACATCCTTTCCAGCATGTGTAGTTTTCTGCTTTTATATAATCGCCATTGTATAAAGCATGCAATGGTACCACATTGAAGTTTTGATCAGCATATCCCTAAAAGCTAGTGATGTTTAACACTTTTCATGTAATTTTTGGCTCTTTATATTTCCTCCTTGGAAAAAATGGTCATTCAAGTATTTTGCCCATTTTTAAATTGGGTTGTTTGTCTTTTTGTCATTGAGTTGTGTGATTTCCTTATGTATCATGGATAGCAAACTCTTAAATGATAGGTGGTTTCCAAATATTTTCTCTCTTTGTGTAGGCTGTATTTTCACCTTCTTGACAAGGTCTTTTGAAGAACAAAAGTGTTTAATTTTGTGGAGGTCCCATTTATTTATTTTTTTCTTCCATTGCTTGTGCTTTGGGTGTAAGGTTTAAGAAACCATAACCTACCATAAGATTTTGAAGATGTTTCCTTATATTTTCTTATTGGAGTTTTATGTTTCTCACCTTTTTACTTAGGTCCTTGATACATTTTGAGTTAATTTTTGTATAAGGTGTGAAATTGGGGCCCTCTTTATTTCTTTGGCATATGGATATCCAGTTTTCCCAGTACAATTTACTGGATAGATTGTTGTGGCCCCACTGGTGGGGAGGGTCTTGAAAGTCTTTTCAACAATCACTTTACCATAGATGTGAGGGTCTATTTCAGAGTTCTGAATTTGGTTCAATTGGTCAATATGTATATATTTATGCTGGTACCATGTTGGTTTTACCACTGTACCTAAGTAAAATGATTTAAAGTTAGGGAGTGAGAGTCCACTGCCTTTGTTCTTTTTAAAGACATTTTTGGCTTTTGGGGGCTCCTTACTTTTCCAAATCAATTTGATAATTGTCTCTTCCATTTCTGCAGAAAAATGCCTGTGGGTGTTTAATTGCATTGAATGTGTAAATAAGTTTTGGTGGAATTGACACCTTAAAGATATTTAGTCTACCAATCCATGAATACAGAATATCCTTCCAATGGTTTAGGTCTTCTTTAGTTTCTTTTAGTAATTTTTTGTTGTTTTCTTAACACAGGTTCTTTATGTACTTTGTTAAGTTTATTCCTAAATATTTGATTCTTTTAGTCACCAATATAAATATAATTTTTTTTTACTTCCTCCTCTGGCTCCTCAACAATAGTGTATAGCAACACTACTGATTTTGGATATTAATCTTATATCCCACCACTTTGCTGAACCTGTCTATTAGTTCTAGAGGATTTTTTGTGGATTTTTCAGGATTTCCTAGATATAAGATGATATGATGATATCACCAGTAAAAAGCAAACTTTGTACTTCTTTTTTTCCTATTTGGATGATTTTTTTCCATTTCCTTGCCTAATTACTCCAGCTAGAACCCCCAGCAAAATATTGAATAACAGTGGTGATGGTGGGCATCCTTGTCTTCTTCCCAATCTCAGCAAGAAATCTTCACTCTTTCACCATTGAGTAAAATGCTAGCTGTGGGTTTTTCATATATGCACTTTACCATGTTGAGAAAGCTTCCTCCTATTCCTATCTTTTGGTGTGTTTTTATCAAGAAAGAAATTTGGCAAGCAAATGATATAAAAGGCATCCAAATTGGAAAGGAAGAAGTTAAACATTAACTATT